>VVAS01024479.1:1821-15117 GCA_015103295.1 Ptychochromis oligacanthus
CACTTAATTTGAGTACATAAATGTATCGAATCAAATGTGAGTAGAGCAGTGGGGTCATGGCCATCGTACCACTGAAGGCAGTGTGTATTAAAGTTAACATAAGATTTACTTTTCTGAAAGAAAAGAATGATTGTTCTCTTATGTATTTTTTTCTTCCTCCTCTACAACATCTGATCAAATAATGCAAAAAAGGGCGGTGTGAGTGGAGGCTAGCTACACTGCGTACTGCCTCATCCACTGTGTGGGAGGTGGATGGTTCCCATTGAAAAGCGCAGGAAAGCAGCTGTGTGCTGCTTTCTATCTATTGGAGGTGAGGAAGTTAACTTCAAGTGCATTTTCCAAACCAACAAGTTCTCATCCTTGAAAAGTTTTCACTTGTAAAATCATAAAAATACAGTTTGAAAATTCTAAATCACTAAAGCATGAATCTCACATTTACAGCTAAGTCCATAAGTTTTTGGACAATGACACATTTTTTTGTATTTTTGCCTCTGTACACCACCACCGTGGATTTCAAATCAAACCATTAAGATGTGATTGAAGTGCAGGCTTTCATCTTTAATTCAAGGGGTTACACAAAAGTATTGCATTCACTGGTTAGAAATTACAGCCATTTTTGTTCCCCATTTTCAGAGTCTCAAAAGTAATTGGACAAACTAACATGATTTTAAATATGAGGCTTTTTTAACTGGAGGAAACTCCTTTGCAGTCAGTGACTGCCTTAAGTCTAGAAACCATGGACATCACTAAATGCTGTGTTTTCTTCCTTGTGATACTCTGCTAGGCCTTTGCTGCAGCCACCTTCAGTTCCTGGTTGTTTGTGTGTCTTTCTTCCTTCAGTTTTGTATTTAATAACAGAAAAGCATGCTCTATTGGGTTGAGATGAGGTGACTCACTTGGACTTTGAAGAATATCCAATTTATTTGCCTTGAGAAACTCTTAGGTTGCTTTTGCAGCGTGCTTTGGGTCATTATCCATTTGCACTGTGAAGCATTGTCTGATCAGTTTTGCAGCATTTGGCTGAATCTGAGCAGAGATTGTAGCCCTGTACACTTCATAATTCATCCTGTAACTTCTATCAACAGTCACATCATCAATAAACACTAGTGACCCAGTTCCACTGGTATTTTTACAGATTTTCTTTACTGTGTACATGCCCATGCATAACATTACCTCCACCATGTTTGACAAATGATATGGTATGCTTCAGATCATGAGCTGTTTCTGTCCTTCTACTTTTCTCTTCCCATCATTCTGGCACAAGTTAATCTTAATCTTGGTTTCATCTCTCCAAATATTTTTTTTTTTTTTCCAGAACTGTGCAGACTTTTTTAGATGTTTTGTGGAAAAGTCTAATCTAGCCTTCCTGTTCTTGAGTGTAACCAGGAGTTTTTTTTTTTGTAAGCCCTCTGTATTTCCATTCATTAGGGCATCTCTTGATTGTATACCTTGACAATGATACATTTACCTTCTCTAGAGTGTTCTTAACTTGGTTAGACGCTATGAAGTTGTTTTTCTTAACCAAGGAAAGAATTAGGCTTTTATCAGGCTTTTTGGTGTTGTTGAGCTGGCCAGTGTGTTCCTTCTTTTTAAGGATGTACCAGATTGTTGATTTGGCCACTCCTAAAGATTTTGCTATTTCTCTGATAATTTTATTTTTCTTTTTTTAACCAAATGATGGCCTTTTTCACTTACATCAACATCTCTTTGGACCTCATATTGAAAGTTCCTCTGAACAGCTACCAAATACTAGTTGGAATCACCTCAAGACTTGGAATCAACTCCAGATCTTTTATCTGTTTAATTTGTTATTAAATAAGAAGGGAACAGGCCTCACCTATCAATGAAACTGCTTGTCAGTACAATTGTCCAATTATTTTGGGGAGACTATGAATAAAAATGGCTGTAATTCCTAAACAGTTAATGCAATGTTAACCCCTTGGATCAAAGCTGAAAGTCTGCACTTCAATCACATCTTGACTGATTTAAAATCCACTATGGTGGTGTAAAGAGGCAAAATTACAAAAATTATGCCGTTGTCCAAAAACCTGTGGACCTAATGGTATGTGGCTTGTTCATTTAAGTTTTCTAACCTACTGCTGCAAGATATAATAGGCTCATTGCTACCTCCAAGAGTGAGAGGGTCAAGAACACCTACTGGTAATTGAAAACTGCAGTTACAAGGAGAAGACAATTAGCCCATTCCATAAGAAAAGGAAAAAGAAAAAAAAAAAAAAACAGAGACAAGTCCCCACAGATTGTGTTTTGAGGAGAAAAGAGGACTTATTATGCTGTTCCTTGTTTTCTTATTTACTGATACAATGGTGAATGCCCATGTTAAACCTGGCCAAAATTTAATATATTCATATCCCTTTGAGCCAAAGCTTCACACTGCTCTAAACATTCAGTTTCAGACAGTTGTTTGTGCTCTTGACTATATATGATGTCACAAACAGCAGATATCCCAAATATGGCCATCTCAGGCACAGAAGCAGCACCCATCAGCAGTCCAAACCTTCTGTTTGTGAGGATCAGCCAATCAGAAGAAAGTTGGTGTTAAAGAGAGTGGCCTTAAAGGGGGAGGAGCTAAAGCAGCTTGCTTCAGATACTGGATAACCTGAAGGGCTGCACCCAGGTGTAATATAAGGTAAATAAGGGTTAGTTTTAGCTGTGAGCCATGCAAAGCTACTCTAGTGGAGTCCAAAAATATGGAGTTTAAAATTAAAGGTTCCCTTTAAAGAATGATGCCAAACTGGTTGTTTTGGCAAATGTATCTGTTAAGTTTACCACCTATAAGAGGGAAGCAGCTTCAAAGCTTTTCTTTGGAAACTATCAGTTTCCCACACAGTGGATGAAAGAGTGGGCATGATGGAGTTTCACAGGTTCACAGTTCAGTATCTCACTACAGTTCTTTGTTTTGTATTATATATTTTGTATTATATTCACATACATGTTTTGTGTACTGGAATGAAATCTGAAAAATATATTCACATCCATGTTACTTTACCACAGTCAGATATTTTGTCACAGTACAGAAGATAAAGAGTTTATTGGATCTTGTTATAAGATAGTTTTCCATTAATATAAATACTGAAAATACTACATTTGGTTTTACCATTCAGTACATCACAGCTTCAGGTGATGCCTCCCTGTCTACTGCATCACTGACTTTGGCTGACTGTGACTTTGAATTTCTTATATATATATATTGAAATGGCTGCACACAGAGCACAGCAAACGGTTTAAAGAAGCAGCTAGGTCCACAATGCAGAGTAAAACCTGTCATTCTTGCAGTGAAACACCAACAAGCACATTGCAGGTGAAAAGCATTCCCGTAGAGGTGACTTCTACATTTTCTCTCCTCAAGCCCTGTCTTTCAGGTGGCAGGTAAATCCTTCTTAATGTTTGCGCCTTAAGAAGCCTGTCGTGTTGGAGAATCAAAGGCTTTAGAGTATGTTGCAACTGTAAGGACTTTAATGTTTGAATACATTGTACTATAGAGGACCTAAAACTGGAGTGCAGCTTACTTTTTGTCACAGTGTACCTGGACGCAAATACCAAAGTTTTTGATTGAACGACCTTTTTTAATAAATCGAACACAGTAGAAAGAAAACAATATCAGAAGCAAAAAGGCAAGAGTAAATTGAAACTTAATGAAATTGCTAATCTTTCTTGTCGAGTCATCTTGCCAGCACACAATATGTTTGTCTCTGTGTGTTAGACAAAGAAAAATTACTGTCACAGTCAATGGATTACAGTGCCATCATTCTTATCCATTGTTTCTCTTCATTCTCAGACAGTCAGCAGACAAGAGATTAGGGCTGAAGCACTGATGCTGAAAGAAACAGAAGCTTGAGAGAATCACATAAAAAATCTGGCTGAGGAGCTGGGGGGTATTCTTGTCTGACTGCAATATCTTTACACCCTGCAGTCCCCAATGCCAATAAACAACGATGCTCGATAAGAGTGTTAACGATTAGCCTGACTAATGATGAGCAGACATCTCTGGATACCCATACTACACAAACCTAAAGCATTACAGGTGCTCGTGTAAGGGTGATACTTACAAGAAGATACTAAAATTAATATATATTTAAATTGTAACTTTGTGGGGGCTTTTCATTTGATTTTACCTGTATTAATTTAAGAGTGTCTGTCTTTGAAGTGAGTCTAGAAGTTTGCTGAAAGAAGAAAAAGTCATAAATCTTTCCACCTCTCTTCCTTTGTGAAAACTCCAAAGTGGGTTTTCATTGGGTTTTTGATAAGGATTTAAAAAAAAAAACTTTGGTGGTTTTACACCACCTACAGAAAATTGAACTTGATTTGATTAAGATCCATCTTTTCTTCTCCAACAAATGAAGAGAAGTGTCTTAAAGTGCTTCTCATGCTTTTGTGTTTTCAAGACTCTTAACATTCCAGCAAATAGGATAGAAACTACTTCCCCCACCACATAAAACCTAAAAGTCAAAGTGAAGAGGGGGGAAAAGCTTTTATGTATTAATATTATTTTTTGCACAGATGTTCTTTTCATTTACGTCTAAAGCTACAATGTATCTGAGCATTAGCATTTGCATTAGAGAATAAATTTGCATGGTCGCGTTTGATTGTGTGCTGTGGAGTCTTGTGGTTTTACCCTTTTTCAGCTTGTAGAAGTGGGGCAGACTAAAAACAGCTCAACAACTAATTCAACCTTTGATTTGACTCTGTTGGTGATCAAGTGAACTCACGGGCTGCAGGTCGTTCATGCTGATCGGAAGCTCTCTCAGAGTCAACAACAGGTCGAGTTGTGTGCTCAGGTAGGGGATGTTGCACATCTGTAGTAGAGAAAAGATGTAAGAGTAATGAGCTGTGTATATACAGAAGAGAGTGCAATTATCACATCATCACACAGCCTATTTCCATGTGATTATTCAGAATTATCTAAAAAGCAGAGCTGCTGGGAGATGCTGCAGGGAGATACAGTCATCGGATGGCTGAGGCATGTCTCATACTCAAGATTACTGCAGGCGAAAGCAGAGAGCTGCGGACCTGTCGACAGGCTGATTTAACAGAGAAACTGAAGGCTTGACACTTTGAAACGATTGGCTGAGCTGCCTAGTCGACCTTTGTGTCTGTGCTAACCTCTAATAAATCACTCTTCATTGTCAGACTGGCTCGCCTATGCTCAGGTACCATCTCCCAAAAGCCAAAGGGTACCTGGTCTGATGGACAGTTAAGGATAGGTATCAGGATTAATGTTAAAAATCTATACCGTGTAATAATTTCCCTTTTTTTCAGCATCCCAGAATGTGTCATCCTCCACACATGAAAGCTCGTTATCGTTTCACACTTTCTGTCATGTTTTACATTTCAGATGTGAGGTTAATGGTTACGTTGATTCTATGTCAAGCTAATACTGTTATAATTTCAACCTCCTGGGCTGAAAAGGTGTTCACATATTTGTCACTGTTTAAAGCAGTCACATTCTCAGGTATTTTGGTAACATTTTCCATGATGCATTACCTGAAATTATCAAGATCACCAAACTTGAGATATAAAAATGAATACACTACATAATTCCTGCTGTGAGAAGTTTTATGAAAATAACCGGCTTTCATACATACTGAGATCAAACCTCATATACAGTGTAGTGGAAGACAGGCTGCTACATATAAGAGTATGACAACACAGGCAGCATGAGTAGGATTTGATTTATTTTAAGAAAAATGCCTGTGCTGCATCCCTAATATATTTTTCCTCAATATAAAATATGTTTCAAGAATGCCACTCTTATGTCCACAAACATCCTGAGAGGGAAGTGATTACTCAGAGCTGTAAGGCAGATAACCAGACCATTTCCAACTGTCAACAGGGAAGACAAGACTCCGCAGCTATGCAAGCTGCTCTGTAAGGTTGTATTTACAGCAAGGAAATGTTTCCTGGACACCTATACTGTAGGTACAAGTGAAGAAGTACAGGAAAGAAAAGAAGTAAAACATTTGCATTTAGGAGGGATCTAGAACTAAAATAACATGTAAGCATACATCTTTTATCTTGTACATACTGTACCCACAGATTTTGCCCTGTTATGTCCTTTCATAACCCCTGTGACATGAAAGGTTGTCAGACTACATGCAGCTCCTGCACTTTATATTTAAAACAGATTTTTAATTCACCTTATTATGCAATGCAGCCTCACTATCTTTACAATGAACAGTGAGTGAACAATCTATCTAACTAACTCTATATAGGAACTAAAGGTAAATTGGTTGTGTTTGTAGAGTTACAGAACTTCATTAACTCATTAGAAATGAACAAAGTCCTTCTAGAAGAAGCCATCTTGACACAACTAGGCAATTATTTCAATGGTCAGTGGGATATAAAACCTGCACTTGTAGAATCACTAATCCAAATCTGATTTTTTTTTTATTTTATTTTTTTTAAAAAACAAAAGGTTTGCTAAGCTTGTTCTTCTACCACCACCTTAGCTGTTACAGAATACAGATTTTAAGTGCCTTGTCTCTCTCTGATATTGTTTCTGGCCTTAATTAACTCAGTAGGACTTCTAAAATGAATCAAAAAAATTTTATTAGGATTGTCAGCTGATAACATTTCAGAGCTTAATAAAGTCTGACTCTTCAAACTTCACAATAACATTCAACAACCATGGGTTAATCTAAACAATGGACTGAAGGTCTAAGCTAATTGCTGGCAACAAAACATGGAAAGGTTGTAAAAAAAAAAAATAAATGAATAATAATAATACACTTCTTAGCCCTGTGATAGACTGGAGAGCTGCCCAGGATGTACCCCACCTCTCGCCCTATGATAGGCTCTGGCCCCACCCTAAATTGGATAAGCAGCTAAGAGGATGGAGGGATGAAAGGTGTGCTTACAGCTTGTGTATAGAGTGCTGCAGGAATGAGTCATCAAACCCTGAAATGAGTGAGCATTTTCCAGTTCCTTTTGTCTCAAAGTCAGTGGGTTCTTTAGATGCCTGATATAAGTTCTGTGGTTAACACGAGCTTTAGACATTTTCATGTTTTGTTCTGTGACATAAGAAACGTTAACTCTGAAGCTGTTAGGTGTACCAAAAAAGCAGCTTGGCTAAATGAGTCTACAGAACTTTTTAGGGACATTCAGTGTCATTATACTTAACACAGAAGCTTAGGAGTGGTGATTTTGGTGACAGTGATGTCGAAGTCATGTGGTGTTTATAGACCCAATATTAGTGTTTTAATTGTGTAGTGGTTAACACATTTGGCTTATGGGCTCAACATGGTTCTCCGTTGGCAGAGTGTTGACAGACCATTGGGAGCTATGGACAGGCCGTCTACCTGAAAAGAGCATCTGTTGCCAGATGAAGGCAGTGTCCAAAGTATATGGTCCAACCGGTCTGCTACTCTTGCTTGTGTTGCTGTTGGTCTGTCAGCCACCCGTGGAGAGATGATAACATACAAAGAGCTAAACTGAAACCGAGTGTTAAAAACAATGAAAAGCATCCACTGCAGCCACTGTCTGTGCTTTTGATACTGTATTTTTGATCTTTGATGTTTTTTTGTGCTCCTCCTATTCCTGTTGAACTCTCGAAAAGGAGAATTCACTCCCTTCCCTGTTCCAGCCCACTTGTCAGCCAATCAGCGTTTGACCTACACACAGCTGAGCTACATGTTGTTGCGGTTTTGGAGGACTGCACGGGAGCAAGTTTTCGTAGGTTCTGTAGGCTCTCCGTAGGCAAATACCTATGCAAACAGACACAACCGCCGTACCATAAAACAAGCACTGCACACAAAAGGTTCCTCGTTTGATTCCGGGAGGAAAAACAAACCCAACCTCTGGATGGTCACAAGCAAGCGTACTTCTAATGCTGGTCCCAAGCCCAGATAAATCTGTGTCAAATCAAACATGCAGATCTATCCAATGGGGAAACCCCTTGGTAAAAAAGGGAGCGTTATTTACACTTCAAAAAAATAATTTGTGAAGATTATCCTAAAAAAGACATGCAAGTATCAAAAACCTCTTTCCCACAGCGCTTATTTTCTGGATTAATACAAAAGCCTGTGGAAAAATCTCATAGTTTTTTGTCAAGGGAACCAAGGCAATGCCAACTTCCAGGTTGATGTCCAAACGATGTCATGCCTGCAACAGCCTATTTCATCTGTTTAAAATGCCATTAAGAAATGACAGCTAAAGGAAATGGTAGATGTCAGTACATGATCGGGAACAATAAAACTCAGATAAAACAAGTCAATTACAGCAAAGGAGCAGTAGGAGAGTCATGCTGACACGATAGTGGTAGTGCACTCTTTCACAGTGCAGCATTGATGAACATACTTGCGTATGGAAGAGTTTTCAGGAGGAAATCTTACTCACGCAGTAATCACAAGAGACAATGCCTGAAGCAGAAGTGAAGTTAGAATTTAGTTTTTCTTGGCCACACCAAAGGTATGTTTATAGAAGAAAAAAAAAAACTAAGCAGTATTGATGGGGGAAAAGAATTCTGCTTTGGGCAGTCAGTGGCACAGGAAGTAATGCAGGGATAAAGCGAAGAATGGATTTCCCTAAATACCAGCACATTCTGAATGCAAATGTTCTGCAGTCACTCAAAACACTACATACCTCAAAATCCTACATACTGCTAATCCATCATGAGCTATTCAAGAAGGGCAAGAAGAATTCCTAATTCCAGTATACAAAGACTCTTAACTGGCTACAAAAGGTGACTGCTGTATAAGCCAAAATTACTAATCTTTTTAAGAGATAAAATAACAGTGCAATGACAGTTAAACAATATTCCATTTTAATGTCTGCTTGCTGCAGGGATTGAATTTCTTTTTCACTTCAGAAATCAACAAATTGCGCAAATTAGCTCAGGGGTGCCCAAACTGTTGCTTCCAGCTGTACCCAATAAGTAGTTTTATTGATACTCTGTAAACAGAGAATAATTAAACAGTCGCTTGAAGGCTCCAACATAATGTGCAGTTACCAAATACAATAACGCACCAGCAGACCACACATGTTGTAGTATGAGTACAAGGTGTGGTGCAGAAGGGTGACTGCTGAATGTCCTATGTGTCTCATGGAAAACATATTTGACCCAAAGTAATGATGGTAGAAAATTGCGATGCTTTATGATGAATGTGTCAGCCCTTTCATTTTAATAATTTAATGGGTTTTTAGGGGAGAATGTGTGGAATGAATAAAACGTACAGAAGATTAGTTGATGGCATTTCAGTTTGAATACTTGCTTTAGTTGGCAGCAATAAAAAGGACTGGTTATTTTGTTTATTCAGTAGAATCCAGTCTGTCTGCATTCTGCTGGAGGTTTGTGCCTTTAGAAGTACATGAGGCTTACATAGGTGGTGCCACTTAGCCTAGGCTTACATACGAAATGCCATATAAAAACACTGTCAAATATTCTTGTGTGGCAGTGTGGGCTGTTCTGGCTGTTCATCTGTTAACCCTGCTGCAACCTTGAGCTATACACCATATCACTGCCAGCCTTGCTGGAAAGTGATAACCAGATGAAGCTTGTCATGACAGCCACAGTGTGTGACTGAGAAGGCAGGTGACTCAACAGGTTCTCCTGAAGAAAGTGTTAAATGAGCATGCATTACAATCTGCTTGAATCGTGGGATCTAAAATTTGCTATCTAAATTCTTGTGGTCATAATTCTAGTAGGGTGGAACTTTAGTGCAGTGGTCAGCAATGTCATGCAGGAATGTTCAGGTTTTCACCTTGCTGGACTTTATTGTGTAGAGTTTGCTTGTTCTTCCCATGCTTGCGTGGGTTTTCTTCAGGTGCAGCCTAAAGACATTCATGTTAGGCCTCAGTTACACAGGCCTAGGCAACAGATGGCAACCCCCTGGCAACCTCTGGTCACTAGGGAAAAATGTATATTCCCCGACAGGTTGGCGAGTGGTTGCCGGCGGTCACCGGGTGAAATCAGCTGCAAACACTTGCCATTTACTCTCCAAGCTATAGTGAAACTTGAAAACGTGCAACACGAACTGAAAAAGGATAACATTCTCCTTCAAAGTAAAAGTTGTGTCTCACCGCTGCAACCAACATGTTTCAAAAGGTGCAAATTTTACTTTGAAGGAGAACATTCTCCGTTTCTGTTTTGTGTCCCACTTTTTACATTTTCACTACCACTTGGTGAGTAGTTTGTGAGTGTTTGCATGCAAGTCACCATCTTCCATGCAAACTATTGTCAACCACCGCAATCTGCTAGCAACCAAAGCAATCAGAAGGAGATTTCTGCTCCAGCAACATATACCTGTTTGCAACAAATTTTATGCTAGCAACTGCCAGCAACCTCCAGGAACCACTCACCAACTGGTCGCTGAATGCACATTTTTCCCTTGTGACCTGTGATTGGCAGGTGATTGTAAAACGGCTGTAGGGGTGAATCAAAGTGTAAGTCTCTGTGTCGTCTGTGATGAACTGATAGCCACCACCCTCCTTGTCACAGCTGAGAGGCTGACAAAAGACAGTGCTAGTACCCCTAGGGAGCACAGCAGGGTGTACTAAAGGTTTATTTAATATGTTAATTGAAAAATATTTGTCATGTATTTTTCCTAAAGTAATAATCTATAATTAGTTCAATGAAACACAAACTTGAAAAAAATGCAATACATTTTATATTCAACTCTATTCCTGTTTTTGATGCAGTCGTTTGCTATCCTTTTTCCGTTCACTGTGAGTGGAAAGCCAGTTTCAGATATTTAACCAAAGGCGGAAAAAAAAAAAATCAAGAAAGCCAGAATTGTGGTTGAAAGATTACAGCATTACACCTAAAAACACAGAGAAAGAAGTGATCCACATATGTGTGTGTGAGGCCTCCTTTTTCCGTAATGAATTTGATCTAAACAAAGCAATGAAACAGACTGTGCCTTGATCACTGCAGTCTCCCTCTCAGTAAAAATGAAGCAGACCCTCAGTGAAGCACAAGCCCATGTTTCTCATTAAATTTTTAGTGCAACTTATAAAATAAGACTGTGTTCGAAGCGACTACAATGTCTTCTTAGTATCATTGAATGATGTCAAAAAACTGAATTTAGTATTAGAATTTGTACATTTGAAATGTAATGTTTGTATTTTTCAGTTACAAGTTTGAAGCTTAATATATCAGACACCGATGGTGCAGTCCTATGCTGTATCCCTTTATATTCTTTTTTTTTTCTGCCCCCCAAAAAAATTTTCCTCTGGTCAGAAATTTGAGAACTACTGATCTAAAGGATAACCTGGTATAACTAATGGTGTAATTGCATATGTAGTTAATATATGGAACTGGAAAAATGTACCTCCATCATGTACTGGTCCACAATATGCAGTTCTGTTACAGGTCCTTTGTGGGATTTGTACATTTCCACATCTTCCATGGTGGGGACGTACCTTAAACGTAAAAAAAAAAATTAGATATAGATGCTACTTGGTTTTTAAACTACCTAAACATTAATTTTGATGGTTTCGCAATGAACACACTATTTCTTGCCAAAGGTGGAACTGTTTTCAGGTGCATCACCGCCTTTCTATTTTTTTTTCCCTTCGTCCTCTGAGGATCAGTTCTGAAAAGGTGATTTCAGACTCTTTTGAGCTTTAATCAATCACTTGTTGGATTGTTTGGTCTCTCTCAGTCCAGTCTAATCAAACCACAATCACATTGTCCTGATAAGGCAGATTAGCTGAGTCTTTTTTGCTTAATTTGTAATCAGTAATACCTAAAGATATTCTTAAAATTTGATGCTTATTTAGTCATTAATATTTATGTAGTGGAGAAAAACTGTATTTAAGGTTTTCAAGGGCTGTAATGGTCTGGGTCCTTCAATTTTATGTGAATTTGCCAATCAGCCTTTTCTTTCCTGCATGGTTGGAAGACAACTTCCAGCTGATTTGAGAGACTTACTGCAACTTTCTGTAGAAATCTGTTGCTGTTAGAGAAACAGCAGTGTCAATGTGATATTTGAGTTGTTTTTTATTTATTTATGTTTTTACTCTTACTCTTTGCCCCTGGGCCTATATGCCATATGTCATATGAGATGTCTATGTTCATTTCCTTTTTTCAGATTTGCCTGTATGTCTAGGGTGTGTGTGTCATCCTCTGGGACAGTTAGTCTTGTCAGGCTTTTATGCCTCCGTTCTTTAATCAGTTTTACACATTTTTCTCTGTTGTACATTCCTTTATGTGATTTGATGTTTGTTTTGTTTGCCTTTTGTGTGCCTTGTGTCTTTTCATCATAATGTGTTCAGGGACTGGAGATAAAAAAATAAGCTACGTGGCTAAATCTGACAGGCAAACATGATTAATGAAGATTAAGTCAATTTATCTGGTAATTTGTTCATTGTCTAAGGTCAATAAACCTTCAAAAATTGATTTTTCTGGCCACCAACAGCAAGCAGAAACAATATATAAACAGAGGCAGATTTTTTTATTAAGTTGATATGGTACTATCGTCAACAAATACACCCTTATTTCCATATCCTCCACATATGGAGCTACAGTATGTCCACCTAATGCATGTACGGTACCCTCAACAATGGTGAGAGTGGTGACAGTTCAACAAACAAGTAAAGTTGCAGGCCTGGAAACCAAAGAAATAAGTTTGAAAGACTCTAATGAACTTGATATAGCTAAAGGGAACTGCAGAGGTTATAGTTACATTATTAAGAATAAACATAAAAAATCATGAAACAGGAAAAAAATTAAAATCAAGAATGAAGGAAAACTTGGCAACAATCAGAAGTAGAAATTTTCCTTCCAGAACTGATATCTTTTTCTGTGCCACAGTGAATATTTTATTGCTAAGGGGAAAAAGCACCCATCCTCAAACAGTCTGCTGTATGTGGAGTTATGAATTTAATTTCTACTGGTTAACGACCCTCAGTCTGCTGTACAGTTTGATGGTTTTGTTTTTGATGGATATGCACCTCTTTTGCTTTTATTTTGATGGAGCCAGTAGCAGTACAGCCAGTGTGTGAAATATATAGAGACTTGATTAAGAATACAAAGACCCTTTAAACCGGAGAATTACTTTAACTTTTTACTCGTTCAAAAAGATTATTTTTTGCTTGGGTGTTACCTCATATCAAAAGGTTAAAACACGTAAAATTCAACTGTCCTAAATATCAGTCCTTTTTTTATACAGCAGGGGGAAAAAAACATACATTTAGACCTTTAGACTGACTTTAAAAATTTATGTTACAGTTGGAGATTTTTTTTTTTTTTTTTTTTTTTTTTTTTTTTCCTTTTTGACCTTTTTCCCTTTTTTTCATCCCATGTCCCCTTTTTTTTCCCCTTTAAGTGATGCCATTAGT
>VVAS01024479.1:15137-26681 GCA_015103295.1 Ptychochromis oligacanthus
AAATTTATGTTAAAGTTTGATATTTTTTTTTTTTTTTTTGTCATATGTACTTTTCCATTTTGACCTTTGTCCCTGTATATCATCACATGTCCCCTTGCTTATCCCCATGAAGTGATGCCATTAGATTTATTTCCAGTGGCCTCGGGAAAGCCGAGTGATTAAAAGCCAAGTAGCTCTGATGGTCCTCGTCAGCTTGTGTAAAGCAGCGAGACATTGATGGGAAGAGCCATTTATTCACTTGCACTGAATTTGAACCTCTCTCGTCTTAAATTGGGCTGCCTACTTCTGTCATTCCTGTGCGTTCTTGACTCAAACCATAGACATTCACTTTTTCACGAGTCAGCCTATGTGCCACTGGAGTAGCACCGGTCATCAATATTGCAGCACCTGTTGGGAGTGGTTCTTTCAAGATTGTATTCCTCAGGACGGCGCAACCACGCATTAAAATATATATTACGTTTTCATAGAATAAATAAAATCCTCCACAGAGTACATTAGATCAGTTTTGCCTTCCAGGAGGTCAGCATACAGAGTCACTGACTAAACTGCAGGTAAGAATCAGGAAGCATTTTACCCTCTTGCTGTGTTTTATTCCTGAGGGCATGTCAATAGTTTCCATCTCTGCAAATAACCCGAGATAAAACTTTTATTAGTGAGCTGCTCTAGTAAAAGGTTCTGGCATCTGCTCTTTAGTATTAAAACACAGTGAATTCTGCCGTGCAAACGGTGTGTCTTCCTCACATGAATTGGCAGTGGTTTCCCCTGTTTCACATTGTCCTGGCAGTAACATGGACTCATATCCCTGTTGATGATTTGCTTAGCAGCTAGTTTCCAAAGGCTCTACCTCTGCCAATGAAAACGCACATCAACCGCCCACGGACCTGGGCACAAAAAGTCGTTCACCTCTCAGCTTCAGTTGTGACACTATAAGGAATGAATACAAATCAGCATTTTTTTGGCACCAAGTCATACCTCCTCAGAGAGGTGATGTGCTCATCAGACAGCCCTCCATCTTTCTCATTAATGATGAACAGTTTGTCCTTCAGCTCTCCCGGTTGCACCGGAAAACTTTTGAGGAAAATGTCTAGGAGAACAATAGATTAGAAAAAGTCAACACACTCAATGGTACATGAAAGCTTTTCTCTTGACAGATAGTCCTCTTATCCTGCGATGAAATGACTCAAAAAGCATTCTGAAGACAAAGGGTCCTTTGCTTAATTACTTTCTTCCAAATGCCTAAGGGAAATGCACAAATTTGCATTCTATCAAGTCAAAGCTGATGTGATTTTTTTTTCTTGTTTCATAGGAAATGCCTCTGCATAATTCAGTAGCTGTGGGAAGACTTCATTATGAGCATCAGAGTTTAGACATGTATGTAATATGCACAGTGAATTCTATAAAATACAGTCACTTAAGCCAGTCAGACACTCAGGCGTTGATTTGGCAAAGCTATCTCCAGTTGTATTTCTTTACATTATGAGGCTAAGTAACTGAAAGCCTTCATTCTGAATGCTGATAATAGTGTGTAAGACATGTTAAAGGAAGAGTTTGATAGTGTGAGGAAAAATTATTCACTTTCTCTCGAAGTTAGAAAAGATCGATACCACTCTCATGTTTGCCTGCTGCTGTATGAAACTACAGCAGCATTTTATCTTACCATAATAACTTTCTCCAATATATATACACACCTCTACCACTAAAGTTCATTTAATGATAGATTTTACAGTATATTGTTTGTTTATTACAGGTTTTTTCCCAGTCATTTTTAAGCCAATAATTTCTTATTAGATTATTTTTCAAAACAAGCGAGCCCCAGATGTGCTAATAATACATTTTGCTATCTGTGGAGAGAGCCAGGCTAGCTATTCACCTGCTTCCAGTATGCTTCTGTAGCTAAGCCCCTGCTGGCGGTTAAACAGACAGGCATATGGCGCAAGTGGTGTCAGTCTTATGTAGCTCCAAACAACTGTCCATAACGGGTGACTTTCAACATTTGCAGTCCGAAGTAGTAGCTGAACTGCTGAATCCCGACCATCAAACTGATTAAAAATGGGCTCATCATGTTAAATGAGGAGCACAGAGGTACAAAGCTGTAATCATCACGTCTCTAAATCCTTGACATTAAAGACTTGAGACAGTAATTCCCTTACCAGGACCAACAGAGGACGAATCATAACATCAAACATCCAAAACAATTTTGAGGCACTACTAGTCTCCTCGTGAATAAGGGTTAGACTGTTTCATCTAGCCCAAAACGCACACACACAAACACACACACACACAAGTGCAAATTAAGCCCTTTGTTGGCTGGCACTCAGACAAACTGGGCAATGCCCTGGCAAATTAGAGTATGGAGATGGAGAGTGTATCCCATCGGGTGCAGGAAGCCACAGGTGTACTTTTAATTAGGAGTGCGACATTTTCAGTCATTAAATAGGCAGCATGCAGTGGGCCTCTCAAGGTAAATAACCATATCAGTCGGACACACAATCTAAACAGAACTGCACTTTGATCATACAAATCCACAATGGATCTCATCTAATTATGGAACTGTACACCTCTACTACTTCAGTATAATTTTGAGGTACTTCAATATAAGTATTTGAATTTAATGCTACTTTCTGCTTCTACTCTATTACATTTCAAAGCATTTCAAAGCAAATATTATACTCTTTACTCCTCTTCTATTATGTGACTATTTCAGCAAAATGTGCATTATTTTTTAAACAAAAATTCAGTTCAAATATGAAAAAACTGAACCCAAATGTGTTCATAAGAAAGTTGTTGTTGTTGTTGTTGTTGTTGTTATTTCATCCAACAGTCCCTCAAATCTATCAGTGCTTAGGCTGGGAGCAACAGGAGAAAAATGCATACTCTATAAAATACACTAGCTATCGCTGTAGTAATGACAGTGTAATTTATGTTTCGTAATTTTATTTTTTTTCTGTTATTTTTAGTAATTTAATAAATGCCATACTTTTGATTGCAATGGAGTACTTTTACTAAGTCTCACTGGTACTTTTACTTAAGTAAAGGACGCAAATACATCTTTCACCACTGATCTCATTAAAAGCGACACTTGACTTTGGGCATAAACCATTCTGTGTGATAACATTTAATTTCCTCAGAATCTTTTATAATTTATTTAAACATTGCAGTGGCATTCAGAGAAGAGTCATGGCCGTTAGTGTTACAGAAACTCCTAACACACATTCACCGACAAACCTTGTATTTCTATCTTTCTATCTTTCATCTGCTGTAAAGGTATTTTTCTAAAGAATGCAATAAAAAAAAATCAATATGAGCTGCAATCTTGCTGTGAAGGGTCTACAGAATTCCTGTAGAGTACTTAAATACTGTGCGTAAGTACATGAATCAATGCAGCATTGTTCTATGCACGCTTTTGTAGCTGATGTTGGTGCTGGCCCATAAGGATCACGCTGATTACCATATTAAACCCCTCAAAACCACAAAACAATAGTAACACAACCACCTGCTCAAGCTGTCTGATTCCATCTGCCTCAGTGTGTAACAGCAAACAACATACTGTTTTTAAAGACACTGTGGATACAGTAAGGGTGCCAATGTATGTCTGATGCTAATTATCACTTCTGAGTTTGATAATTAATTATTGATCACATATCTGTGATGTTATCTTATTGAGGTGGAGTCTCACTATCTTCTGAGGTGTTTATGGCTTTGTAAAAAGAATGTGAGATTTTGCATGGATACTGGCTCCCAGTGTAATGAGATCAGATGAATAAATAGTGTGGCAAAGAATGAGATATGAGATGAATAAACAGCATGAATTTAGGCAGGTTTTGGTGATAAACATGCAAACAGGGGTGGGGGTGCTAAGGGATAGAGAGAGGCAGAAAGAAAGAGAAGTCTGATTACCAATTATTACCATTACCATTACCATTATTCTTTTTTACATATCTGGCTGGAGATCATGTGTTTTTAAACAGGCAGAAATCACCTCTGGACTAAGTCTGTTCTAAATTACAAAAACAGAACTCATTGTTTTAAACTTGCCTCAAAGTCTGATACAAAATGCAGCAGTGCAGCACAGTTAATTAACCATTACTTCTCAAGTTGAACTTACTTCAGTATTAGCATTTTATGTTACTCATATTCCACTGCAGTTCAAATGTAAGGCTTACACAACACAAGAAGCTAAATGCAGCGATATAGATCCTAAGAGTCAAAATTAGCTCCAGTATGACCCACTGCAGCCATAAAATACTATACATGGATGAGCTGCAGTGTCCAGCACAGAGAAAGCGAAAGTGATAGCGAAGTGATAAAACTGCGCCCAAAGTTACAGCACAAATAAGTGTGCTTAGTAGCTACATAAAACATGTTTATTCACTAATTTCCTCCTATTTGTCAACTGTATGGTACAGATTTTTGTTGTTGTTGATGTTTTGTTTTGTTTGGTTTTTTTGTTTGGTTTTTTTTCTGTGTAATTCACCTTTTAGAAATTTATAAAGGTTCAAATTTGCATGGGCGTGGCTGCTCTGAGGGACATACGAGTGCCAACTAGGCTGCTAGTTGTCTGCTAGCCATTACCTAAGGTACATTCACCAACCTCCGCATTAGGTACACCCGCTCAACTGCTTATTAATGCAAATATCTAATCACTCAATCACCTGCCAGCAACTCAGTGCATTTAGGCATGTAGACATGGTCAAGATGACCTGCTGAAGTTCAAACTGAGCATCAAAATGGGAAATAGGAAGTGACTTTGAATGTTGCATGGTTGTTGGCATCAGAGGGGCTGGTCTGAGTATTTCAGAAACTGCTGATCTACTGGGATTTTCCCACACGACCATCTCTTGGGTTTACAGAGAATGGTCGGAAAAAGAGAAAATGTCCAGTGTGCGGCAGTCCTCTGGGTGAAAATGCCTGGTTGATGAACCCACAACACATGGAACCTTGAAGCAGATGGATTACAGCAGCAGTAGACCACATAGGATGCCACTCCTATCAGTTAAGAACAGGAAACTGAGACTACAATTCACACAGACTCACCAGGTAATGTTTTTTGCCTGAAGATTTCTGCTGCAACATTCGGAATGTAGCGTCATTAAACACGAAAGCATGGATCC
This sequence comes from Ptychochromis oligacanthus, assembly GCA_015103295.1. Taxonomy (NCBI): domain Eukaryota; kingdom Metazoa; phylum Chordata; class Actinopteri; order Cichliformes; family Cichlidae; genus Ptychochromis; species Ptychochromis oligacanthus. The sequence goes on from VVAS01024479.1 coordinate 20,249, forward strand.
ATCCTGCCTTGTATCAACAGTTCAGGCTGCTGGTGGTGTAATGTTGTGGGGGTTATTTTTTTGGCACACTCTGGGCCTCTTACCACCAACTGAGCAATGTTTAAATGCCAGAGCCCACTAGAATATTGTTGCTAACCATGCCCATCCCTTTATGACCACAGTGCACCCATCTTCTGATGACTGCTTCCAGCAAGATAATGCATCATGTCACAAAGCTCACTTCATCTCAAACTGGTTTCTTGAACATGAGAGTGAGTTCACTGCACTCAAATGGTCTCCACAGTCACCAGATCTCAATCCAATAGAGCACCTTTGTGTTGTGGAGGAACAGGAGATGTGCAGCTGACAAATCTGCAGCAACTGTGTGATGCTGTCATGTCAATATGGACCAAAATCTCTGAGGAATGTGTCCAGCACCTTGTTGAATCTATGCCACAAAAAAATTAAGACAGTTCTGAAGGCAAAGGATGATCCAACCTGGTACTAGCAAGGTGTACCTAATAAAGTGGCAGCTGAGTGGACCTCTCAACTGTGTTTTTGGTGTTGGTGTTGGGTATCTCTGCTTAAACCATTGGACCCGTGTAAGAAAATGGAGCAATGGAAAGATGGATAGGTGGATGGTTACTTTGCGCTGATTAGCAGGCATCTTTATCTGTGCAATGTACCCATATAGTCTACTGACCAAGCTTGCTAGCATTACCATTTCACTCTCCTGTCTAAATATGCTAGCTGCTGGCAACAGCCTTAAGTCGATGCTTCATACACCAGTGGATGACATCATGGTGGCTACATCCATCTTTTAGATACAGTCTATGTTTACACATTGATGCATCACTAACTTTAATCCAGTCACAAAATACTACAACACATGTGCGCAACCAGTACTCTTTTGTGATAGTATACTTAACATTTTCTCTTAAGTGGCATATTCACTTCAGGAATTACCTTGGACTTTTTAATATTCTGTAGTAAAAAATGTCACTTTCAATATTGGTATTAACAGGACTAAAGAAACAGAGACAGAAAGGCAGACAGTTTCCCCTGTTCTTCAAATGTCTAAATTTTTCTGAAGCTTGCAGCAGAAAGATGCATGGCCTCGAGTTGCCTGCAGGCTCTCATCTCTCAGCTCCTGCGCCTGACAGAATCAAAGTTTCCAGGTCAGGGAGGAGCCCAATCTGGGATATTCTGTATCAGGGCAGGAAATCACTGCCGTTGTCGCTCAGATCCCCTATCCATATTTTATGAATATGTGAACTCTAATTACGTTGCTAGTCTGCAAATTCATGCTGATTCCATTTAGCAGCCCACCACCACATCTGTATTGCTTCACAGTAACTGTGCTACTTGGAGGACCTGTGAGAGGAAGTTTCTGAAATGTTCTCCCCTGGCATGGCTCTTGAAATATACAAGCCACATACACTCAGTTAATCAAAAGTGAAAAGCCATTAGATGAGAAATAGAATATGTTCCTCCCCACAATCGCTCTGCAGATTCCATGGGCAGTTATGTCACTGCTGGATTGGTGACACACTGCCCCCTGCAGACACAAACACAGATGATGTATCTGCTTTACAGCAAATGCGGCTCAACCGTTATTTGAAAAGAGAACACCTGCAGCATTTTACGCCCTAAAACAGTTGTCAGGTCAGCTTTCTCATAACTGGGTATGAAATCTAATTTATGAAAATTCAAAATAGATCCTCACAATAACGCTGCTTCTGCAGAGACGCTGCTCTTTCTGTGTAGTGCTTCCCTCTGGTGGTTGTGTAAACACACTTTCTAATTTCTAATTCACTGGAGAAATAAGCTCCGTTATTTGACTTAATCCGGAAGAATGGCTTTTCATTACAACATGGAAATTATACTTATTATTTTGCTGAGGAAATCTAATCTTCTAATGTTTCAGATGACAATATTTATGAGCAACTTCACGTCAAAAGTCAAAGACATATTTATTGTACTTACTGAAGTTGTGTGCAATCTTCTGGTTGAGCATAATATGCTGGGTATTACTCGCCTCAACGGCACCAAATGCCCCAAGATCTTTAACGGCAAATTGCTTGTGTAAGAGTGATGTGTCGATTTCAGTCCTCCCTGTGCGTTCCTGTATCCAAAACGATTTTGCAATCTGCCAACAAAGAAATTAATTCAGTACTGAGACAACTTAATTTTATGAGGAAATCAATGTTAATACTACAAAAGAACAACACTTGAAAAAAAAAAAATAACTGACAGACAAAACAAAGACCAATTCACAATAATAAAGAAGAAAAAGCAAGCTGAAACTGACCTTTTTGTTTTTGCAGAAACAATAAAACACATCATTTAAATATGAAAGAGTCACACTAATGGGAACCTTTGTAATTGTTACACTTAGCTGTGAAAATATGGTAATTCAATGACTTCTAATGAATGGAGTTATAAGGTGTCCGTGTTACCTTGTCTGAGCCAATAAGATCCCAGTGGAAAGCTTTGGTGCGTGCTTTTATTGAATTTGTCTTCAATTTGAAGGGTAAAGGTGGGGGAGCCGGGATGCTTGGGGCTGAAGGCCCTTTCACAACTAAAGAGCCTGATTCATGGGTAGGAGACTCTGGGACTGTGGAAGGGGGTGTGAGGACAGCATGACAGGGTGAGGGTGGAGGGGAGGTGGGTGACGTTGGAGCAATAGCAAAGGGAGGGGGTGGTGATGGGATGTGAGGTTTGGTCATTTCAGAATTCTTCCTGCGAGGTTTAGGAACAGGCTTTGTATGATCAGCTGGTGGATGAGTTTGCTGAGCTGATAAATGACTTCCACCACTCAGTGCTGGATCTGCATTTTTATCATCGGCTGGAGGATAAGTGATACTGCCAGCACCAAATTCACCACTGGACTCGAGATCTGTATCGTTGTCCTCTGTGTCTTCGGGTATGCTCACATGTCGAAAGGTGTTTTGTTCCATAAACATCTGTTCACTCTTGGACTTCCTTTTCCAGTCTGAACACAGTTTGTCAATTGCTTTGACCCAAGCATCCCGCTCCTTCTGGACAGCGCCAGGGGTGACTGTTTCATCTGGTACAGGCACCCTGAACCTGTAATGAGCAAACAAAACCTAACTAACATTCATTATTAGATGACATGGTAATTAACACCCCGAGTCTGTATTTATGATATTATCACTCAAATGAAGATACGTAACTGGTACAATAAAAAAGAATTCATTGCAGAAAAGACTTATGATTGACAATACCCACTTGTACAAGGCAGTTAATTAATTTGAAAAGAAATACAGGTGTGATAGATTTCATTAACTGCTTGCTGTTGTTATACTTCCACATCTTAGTGAAACTCACTTACTGGTACTCATTTTTGTGGGTGATTAGAGTGAAAGTGTCAGAGCCGTTAAGTTTCTGCACTCTGGTGTCACCGTCTGACAGATGAATCACAATGGAAATAGGCACAGAGGATGTCATGTCACCATCTGTGGGGCCCTGCCACCTCAAGGGGACCAGTGTTAGCTGGCCTGGGTGGAGCTGGGCTTCATATCTGGAACAAAACAGAGAAGGAGTAATGTTAGTGTAAGCCTCAGCTACTCTACCTGTATACTGTATGTACTAACTACATCAGCGGGTGTCTACTGTTTTTGCAGGTAGTAAAATTCATGCACTTTACTGTTTTATAATATATCCCACCATCATTGGCTTGTTAAGCTGATGTTCATTTATAACTGCCATAAGCAAAGATCTGCCAGTATATCTGCATTTTTATTGGTTTATTGGTATCTTGTTGTTTATATTTATTTGTTTGTTTGTTTAAAAAATAAATATGATGTAACAAAAGCATGCTTGGACACTGAAATACTACGGTTAAGTCAATGTAATAAAAAGGAAGCAAAATGTTTTACCAAAGATTTAAAAAGAAATAGACATTTTGAGAATAAACTAATTATCTTGTGCAGTGTCAATCAATACCACCGAGTGCCTCTATAGTGTAGTGGATAACACATTCGCCTTGCACGCGAAAGGTTGCTGGTTCGTTTCCAGCCAGAGACACATATCCCCCTAGGGGTTGCGTCAGGAAGGGCATCCGGTGTAAAAGTCTGCCAAATCAAACATGCGGAGCTACCCGCTGTGGCGACCCCTTGACAAGGGAGCAGCCGAAAGTAGCTTCAGTGTCAATCAATACCACCGTAATATAACGGTCCTTCAGCTAAATATAAAACCGCAGCCAGTAAAGCTAGCCTGGCTTTATTCAAAGGTATGTAAATCTGTCTGGTAATTTGTTAACACATTTCTGGTAATGGATAATGTATGAGGAAACAAAGACGAAGACCCAATTATAGAGTCACGACCAGGAAAGGTTCAGTTAAAGGAACTTGACTTAGAATGATGGCAGATAACAGGCTTACGAGAAGAGATGCTGAGAGCAAGTAACAGCTGACTCAATGATAGTATTAACCTTCCCATCAGCATTCAATAAGAAATAAAATAATTATTATAGAGTATACTTAAAATTGCTCTCTAATCTAGACCATGTTTTCCTTATTGCTAGATCAACTGAATGCTCTGACTTTATTATGCAGCATTACATATGTGCGGATTCTGAAATTAAAAAACTGGTTTTAGATTCATCTGCTGTAGGGGAAAGTATAAGACAATTGTATACATGGGTTTTCTCACACTGAGAATATACCCTTCAGAGATGTAGTAGACATTTTTTGCTCCGCATTTAAACTTTATTTGCATATGCATTCATCCTGGATTTTTTGGTAAAAGGAAGGGGACAATAATACACTAGAGTTGTTTAACTAAACATTTTAGGGTTGAGAAATATCGCAATAATATTGTATGACAGATATTATTATTCATATTCTATGCCTTAAATGTAATTTGAGATGTGATAAATGTTGTCAGTTTACAAAATGAAATTAAAGTACAGCTTAATTCAAAATTAACAAACTCAAAATTAGCTTAGAATTAGTTTGTAGCATGACCTGATTCGAGGTTTATTAAAGGTGACCTATTATGCATTTCCTTATTTTCTTCCCTATACAGTTAGGCCCATATTTTTTTGGGATAGTGACACATTTTTATACATAGTCCCCTATTTGCAGAGGCTCAAAGGTAATTGGACAATCGTAATTTTAAATACAAGGATTGTTTTTAATACTCGGGTGAAAATCCTTTGCAGTCAATTAGTGCCTGAAGTCTAGAACCTATAGACATCACCAAATGCTGCCTTGAGATGCTCTTCCAGGCCTTTACTCCAGCCACCTTCAGTGGCTGCTTGTTTGTGGGTCTCTCTGCTTTCAGTTTTGTATAACTGAAACGAATGTCCTACTGGGTTGTGATGGGGTGACTCACTTGGCCTTTTAAGAATATCCCATTTCTTTCTCTAGAGAAATTCTAGGGTTGCTTTGGCAGTATGCTTTGGGTCATTATCCATTTCCACTGTCCAATCAGTTGTTTTGTAGCATTTGGTTCATTTGGCTGAATCTGAGCAGAGTATAGCCCCTGTAAACTTTAGAATTCATCCTGCAAGTCACATCATCAATAAACACTGGTGTCCCGATTCCACTGGCAGCCATATATGCCCATGCCATAACATTACCCCCACCATGTTTGACAGATTATGTGATATGCTTCCGAACATGAGCTGTTTCTCTCCTTTTCCATACTTTTCTCTTCCCATCATTCTGGTACAAGTTAATCTTGGTTTCACCTGTCCAAAGATTTGTTTTTTTTTTTCCAGAACTGTGCAGGCTCTTTTAGATGTTTTCTGGAACAGGAAATCTAATCCTGCCTTCCTGTTGTTGAGGATAACCAGTGGTTTGCACCTTGTTATAAACATGCTGTATTCACATTTATAAAGACATCTCTTCAGTGTAGACTTTGACAACGAAATACCTACCTCCTTGAGAGTGTTCTTGATTTGGCTAGATGTTGCGAAGGTGTTTTCTCAACCAAGTAAAACAATTCTGCAAACATCCATTTTAGTTGTCTCCTGTGGTCTTTCAGGCCTTTTGGTGTTTACTGAGCTGGCCAGATTGTTCATTTGGCCACCCGTAAAGTTTTTGCTATCTCTCTGATAAGTTTATTTTGTTTTTCAACCTAATGATGGCCTCCTTAACTTGCATCCACAGCTCTTCGGACCCCCTATTGAGAGTTCCCATGAAAAGCTGCCAAATACACGTTCAGCATTTTAAATCAACTCCAGATCTTTTATCTGCTTAAATAACAAGTGACCAGGGCTCACCTGGTCATGAAACTGTTTTTTAGTCAGTTGTCCAATTAATTTTGAGCCTCTGAAAATGGGGAACTATACGTAAAAATAGCTGTAATTCCTACACAGTTAATGCAATACTTGAATTAAAGCTGAAAGTCTGCATATCAGTCACATCTTGATTGTTTGATTTAAAATCCACTGTCGTGGAGTACAGAGGCAAAATTACTTTAA
>VVAS01024584.1:2265-12597 GCA_015103295.1 Ptychochromis oligacanthus
ATTCATCAACCTGTTGGAAACATTTTGATTCATATTGACACGACAACATCACACAGTTGCTGCAGATTTGTCGGCTGCACATCCATGATGCAAATCTCCTGTTCCACCACATCCCAAAGGTGCTCTGTTGGATTGAGATCTGGTGACTGTGGAGGCCATTTGAGTACAGTGAACTCATCGTCATGTTCAAGAAACCAGTTTGAGATGATTTGAGCTTTGTGACATGGTGTGTTATCCTGCTGGAAGCAGCCATCAGAAGATGGGTACACTGTGGTCATAAAGGGATGGACGTGGTCAGCAACAATACTCAGGTAGGCTGTGGTATTTAAACGATGGTCAGTTGGTACTAAGGGGCCCAAAGTGTGCCAAAAAATATCCCCCACACCATTACACCACCACCACCAGCCTGATCCATGGATACACGGCAGGATGGATCCATTCTTTCATATTGTTTACACCAGATTCTGACCCTACCATCTGAATGTTGCAGCAGAAACCAAGACTCATCAGACCAGGTAACATTTTTCCAATCTTCTTTTGTCCAGTTTTCGTGAACCTTTGTGAACTGTAGCCTCAGTTTCCTGTTCTTGACTGACAGGAATGTCGCTTTATGTGATCTTCTGCCTTTGTAGCTAATGTGCTTCAAGGTTCAGGTTGTGTGTTCACAGATGCTCTTCTGCATACTTTGGTTGTAAGAAGTGGTTATTTGTGTTACTGTTGCCTTCCTATCAGCTAAAAGCAGTCTGGCCATTCTCCTCTGACCTCTGGCATCAACAAAGCATTTTCACACAGGGAACTGCTGTTGGCTGGATATTTTCTCTTTTTCAGACCGTTCACTGTAAACTCTTAAAATGGTTGTTTGTGAAAATCCCAGTAGATCAGCAGCTTCTAAAATATTCAGACCAGGCCATCTGGCACTAACAATCATACTACATTCAAAATCACTTAAACCACCTTTCTTCCCCATTCTAGTGCTCAGTTTGAACTTCAGCAGGTCATCTTGACCATGTCAACATGCCGAAATGCATTGAATTGCTGCTATTTGATTGGCTGATTATATATTTGTATTACTACCCCAACCTAAAGGTGACATTAACTTGTTCATAACAGTAAGTGCTCAGATAAGAACTAAAAACTAACTTCTGAATCAGAAACAATCCGACCACATTGTCCATTCAGTCATATGACATGATCTTTCTCAGCATATGAACATGCCGTTCATGACATCAAATAAGTAACTCCATCAGCTGAGGAAGCTCATGTGGTACAGTCAAAAGCTCCAGAACATCTTTGGACGCTTCCACCGGAGAAATGAGCTCCCATCATTCCTACGTCTTGGAAACATGATGCAAATGGTTGAATTGCAGTCACAAGCCACACAGGAAACTTTTGTTTATTTATTTTATTTTTATTTTATTTAAAACCTTGGCTGGAACAGAGAGCTTTGAGTAGATTTCAGACAAATATGCAAAAACCACATTTTCTGTAGCACATTAAAAGGTGCAAAAAAGTCAAGGGCAGCACAAACCTTTGCATAGGACTAAACTCTGCAGGAAAAAAATCAGCCTTTATCAGACAAATATTCACTCAACATGTAGAATGTGTGTACATGCAGTATAGAGCTAAGCAATAAGATGAATTGCCCCAAGAAACATCTCAGAAGAGTCCAGCGTTTAAGACCTTTATATGTTTGGCCCAGAGTTGTCACTACAGTACTGGGCTGCTTCAGGTTGTTATTGCTGAGAGGACGTGTTAGTCAGAACACATCAAGTCATTTTACTGTCTGAAGTCACTTTAACACCACTATCATGTATGAAATATATAAAAAATAGATATATATGCAAGACCATTCCACGCACTTCACGCTAATGCACAACCTAATTAAGCATTATCTTGTACTGAGAGGTGTCACTGCAGGAATATTTATATATCATCAGGGCAAGTTTTGGAGTAATATGACAGATACGGTTTATCATCTTTTAGGCTATTATATGCAGACTGTTTACTAAGTCATCTGCCCACACTCTTAAAATATTTATGTAATCAAACATCACAATTTAATTAATCTTAATGTGCAGCTTTGATACCAAACTAATTACAGTTATTAATTCTAAGGTTTTTATATTTAGTTTTATGTGACACTTTGGGACACATTTTTACTCGCTTCTGAGCAGATCGGTAAAAAACAGAAAAAGAAGGGAACAGCTATTTGGCTCTGTCACACGGTAAATAAATCCACCTAAGAGCTATTCTTAGACTCAAAAATGGCCACATTGTGCCCAGTCTGTTTAACACTCTGAGGTCTAAGTCAGAATAGGTGGTAACCCTAATCCTAACCCTACATTTTGGAGAGTCCAAAATAGACTTCGGAAACAATGTGAATAGCTTTTGATGCCTGTCAGTTAGAATTAATATTTTCATTGTTTCCTGATTGCCAAGATTGGGAGATCAGTTTAATAAAAACAATAATGACATATTCTGATTGTCTAGGGTTAAAGTTAGGGTTAGGGTTGGGGTTGTCACCGATGATGATTTACAGGGATTTAAACTTCTCTGTTAAATCTACGTTGTAGGTACATTGCAACCACAAACCCGTAAACTAGTGTACACGTCCTCTTGAAACGTAGCTACACGTCGCTTCAACACAGCCCGCAACGACTGTGGCTGGAACATTCAGTACAATTGTGTCCTCCTAAACATTTCTGTCTACTGCTTCTTTTGCTGCCCTTTTTCAAATCGACTGGAAGAGAATGGATAAGCCTTGGCGACCTGTCCAAGGTGTACCCTGCCTCTCGCCCTCTGACAGCTGGGATAGGCTCCAGCCTCCCCGCTATACTGAATTGGGTAAGTGGAAGAAAATGGATGGCTGGAAGAGAATGGATCAACTCGAAGGGAGAAACCACACCTCCACCAAGTGTTTTAGCAACAAATCTGCAGAGCAATGCAGGCACACCACACATTAGTATAAATGCACTTGCAGTTTATATCAGGGGTTTGTGACAACACCGCATCAGAAACACTGAAAGGGCCTAGGAGGACTTTGACTGTATTCAGATACTCATGCATTTCAGGGACCAGACTATCTATCAGAATGTGTATCTAAAAATCTGTATCAAAATACTGTGTGGGCATTATATTTAGTAACAGCAATCAAAATCAGTAGAGCACTAATCAAGGAAACTCTGGATGTTCTTCAACAACCATCCATCCAGTCTACTTCAAGCTTCCATGTCTGACAACTGCCAACATGAAGGTCCCTTAAACCTGCATTCTTTATAATGGTCAGCAGGGGGTGACTCTTGTGGTTGCAAAAAGACTTCTGGTTGTATAGAAATCTATGAGAAAACGGCCCTTGGGTCCATGTCTCTGTGACCTCAGTAGACACTTTCCTGGTGAGTTTATGGGCTCAGTCGCCAGTTTCAGGTCATACTGAATAAAAAATGAAGTTCATTTTGTAAATTATGGTCATTTTTAGAGTCAGAAAAGAGGATTAGCCAATCTGACAGTTTCACAGTCAGAGTCGCCCCTCGCTCATTACATCCAGTTTCAAAACAGGGAAGGCAAAAACACTCAGCTCAAGTCGTCACTAGCCATTGGGTGATGTCATGGTGACTACCTCCACCTTTTATACTGTGGTTACCTAGTTGCTAAGCATCGTAATCAAGGGCAAAGGTATGATGATGACGTTACATTTTAGATATTATCAAGCAGCAGCCTCTGAGGGTAAATAAATTAAGCCAACCTGGAAGTGCCAAAAACTGCAATTCCTCTAGTGGCCAATGGAGGCTGACTCTAAGAGCGAGTCAGCCCGCACTGAATCCCATGTGGAAATGCCCAACTTTACATGATTGCAAAGGATGCTCGCAGCTGGGTAAAAAACATGTTTTTTGGATCTATAGCTCATTTCCTCCTTCATAAAAACCGTACAGGGTGAACAGTTATAAATTATAACTCACCAGGATTCAACATTTTAACATATTAGTCCACAAACAAGTGGGTAATGTCACGTCGCTATGTTCTTTTTACCAGATCTTGCTACATTTTGGACCTCACAGATTTTCAGTTACAATATTTATAAATAAAATGCCTGTAAGCCTGACATTAACCTTTGATGTTGCTAACATGCTTATGACAGCAGTTATCCTGTGCAGATGTAACACACAGAGGAGATTTATTTTTGTCACCATCTGAAGGAGTCAAACACCTGTTTGCTCCCACTTCCAGTTTGAGCCAAGAAAAACCAAGTGACTGATAACTGAAGCTTCATATTTACCTGACATACAGGGGAAAAAAATTCAAACTTTTGCCTTTCTGCAAAAAAAGCGAATAATTAGATTTCCAAAAATGTCACTTATGTTCTGTTAAACGACAATCTGGTTTTTGCTTTCACTCCGTAACATGCACACAGACAACATCCAGTAAAAATCCACTTCAGAAGTCAGCTTTGTGTCCGTACAGTAGGTTTTGCTGTAGAAGGCAACACTGTTGAATGCAGGTTTCAAGAACAAAGTCAGCTGCTCTGTGATCCACAGCTAAAACATGAAGGAGGGATTGCAAATAATATTCAGCATGTTTCACTCTGCACTCTTCTGTCTGCCAGATTTGTCTGTCCTTTTTCAGAATCAGGCAGGGAGGACATGCTGGTGCCAGATTTAAAAGGATCAGTGGGACTAACACTCCTCCCAACCTCAAGGGTGAAGATTATATTCAAAGTGCTATTTACATACATATGTACATGTTTTGTTTTGTCAAAAATAACCACTCTATTTAATAAATTAAAAGTAACAAAAAGCAATATATTGTCTCAAGGTAATAACATAATTCTTTAATGGTGAAAAATAGAATTTAAGGAATATAAAATACACAGCTTTGCAAACAAAAGACAAAATTAAAACAATGCAAACACCCAAAAGCCTGAGTTTCTCAACCTTCTCTGGTCCTGGTTTTAGGTCCCAACGTTTTCATAATCCAGGGTCATTTTCCATATGCTATTTTTGGTTCATTTCCATGTTGGTATTCATATATCAGCCATTCAAATCTCCTCTAAATGGTCCTAGAAGGCTGAGGAACTTTGCCCAAAGCGATAAAAACAAGAATACTCTGCATTTACGTACATAGACCTTTAAGATTCAAGGTGCTTAACAATCTTGTTAGACCATATATAAACAGAGTGACCCTCCCGTGTTGCCCACTTACACTCTTCTGACACTCGCATGGGGGTGTATTGCTGTTAAAGTGCGTTAAGTCTCCTCTGGGACTCCCCTCAGACCAGGCTGAAGCCCTCGTACTGCTCCACGGCCTGAGTGAGGCGGCGGCGCAGGATCTCTTTGGTCTGATAGCGGGGCATGTCCAGCAGGTTGTAGCAGGTGTGGGCCACTGGCAGGTAGTGCTCCTCTGCTGTGGTAGACTGGATGATGATGCGCAGGCTCTCCATGCCGTGGATGGGAATGCGGTCACTGCCGGTCAGGAACACTGCAGGCAGGAGACACAAAGGCCGGAGGTAAAGTAAAGAACTGAAGCACTTCAAATGCTCAGGGGGTAGGCTGCTGTGTCCATATCGTGCTAATAATTCTAGAAATCTCTCAGTGTCTGTCTGTCTAGAAAACTGTTAATCCGATTCCTTTCAAACTTGGTGAGTGTATTACAGCGATTTTCCTAAAAGCTGTTCTGTGTTTCCTCAAGAGTGACTGCTGCCTGCTCTGCTCTGTGTGTAGTAGAGGGACACAGGCATAGTTGTTTGTTCATCATGCTACAAAATGGCATTTTATCATCAGGCGCTTCCACTTTTGGTCAATAAAGATGCATTACCGGGGGAAAGAATCACAGTATACTATCACGATACGCTGCACTGCATCACAATACTCAATACACTGCAAAAAAAAAACAACAACAACAAATCACCAAAATACACCAACATGTCTGTGTAACTGAAAAAACAATAAATAAATCTTAAAATAAATGACCTTTTTAATCAATGTGTTGAATATGGCATGATTATTTAATTTCATCATAAAAACTATAAACTGAAAATGCAGGAAAGTGCTCCATTACACACCAAATGTAACACTCCTGAAATATGTTATTAATAATAGTACATGCTCATGCTACAGCATTGTTTGGTCTGTGATTTTAGTACATTGTTAGGAGGTTGCTAAGCAACAGGTCATAATATATCATGCATAATTCAAGTTCTGTGGATATAAATTATTTTATTGTTGTGAAATAAAAATACTGTGTTTCTTTAAGGTATTGTAGGAGCATAAATGCTACAAATGAGTAATTTTAGCCCATTGGTAGGTGGCTGCTAAGCAACATGATGATGTCTTCATATCTGATATAGATAAGAACCTTCAGGGGCCGAAGATGTAGCTGTGTGACAATTCTGGATACTCAACTGCTGAGTGTGTAGGAGGAGTTCATGAGCAACCAAAAAGACAGACAGAGATTTTGTGTATTATAGTAAGATTATTAATACTGAAATTTTCTGGCTTTAATTAAGGCAGAGGTGTGCAGACTTTGAGCAACCCTGCTGTCTTAATAATCTACTCTCATGAACTGCAAATTATTACACTGTATAATGTCTGAGGGTAAGAGAATTAAACTGCCACACAGATCGAGTAAGGATGCAATTAAAGGCTTACATAAGAACTGCTTCTTCTTTTCCAGAGGGAACTCATGGAAAACCTCCCAGAACAATCTGACTGTTGGATGAGTGGCAGTGTACTCCCCTTTATAAACGGCATTCTGCAGAAAGAGGGAAAAGATTTGGAGATTAAACGCCTTTACCCGTTTTATCATCAGTAAATAATTTCATCAGTTCATCATCAGTCAGGAAATAAAGTCCTCAGAGACGTGAAAGTCTCTGTGTAGTTTCTACAACTACTGCCCTAAAAATGTGAACCAGTTTCCTATTTTTGACATCTTGCATAACAATCTGTTGTGCAGATGTTGTAATCTGCACACAACAAGGACCTCTGGACACAAAAGTTAATGTCATCAGTAAAATATGTGAAACTGTGCCAAAGCATACCATTTCTGATCAGATCCAGAGCTGCAAAGTAAGCCAAATGTCATAATAACCCACATGAGCTGAGATTCTAAAACATGTATTTTGTTGTGTCTTTTCAACATCTGCTCAGAATCACATGAAACACATGAAAACGAGCCTTTCAGAAAAGCTCTGGGTCATTTAAAGTTTTTTCTTCTTTAATTCCAGCAGGTTCAAAATCGAAATTTTAATTTGTCCAATATGCTGATTTATGACTATATAACAACACATTTTTCATTATTTTGCCACTAAACATTCAAAAATTAACAAAATTAACTAAACATTCAAAAATTGACTAAAGCTGCGTACACACTGGAAGTGATTTGCAGACATGGCGACCAGAAAAAGTCAACACTGTTTGGTGACTTCAAGCAACTACAGGCGAAAACTCGAGATAAACTTTCAGGCGAGCGACTGAAGAGGCTACCAATGAGAGTGAAGAATACTGTTGATTGACATATGACCTGGTAGTAAATACATTAGAGGGTCACCTGAGCCTGGAATGTCCGCAAGCGACCAGCTGGCAGCTTCAGAGCGATGCGCGACGAGTGAATCGTTTCCAGTGTGTACGCAGCTTAAAACTGTCATCAGGATGTGAAGAAACAACAGCTATGACATTATATGACTTTAAGACATCTATATACAGATACAGTGTATCACCTGAAGTTGTATTCTAACCTGCTAACACTGGCCTATATCCCTCGTGTAAAACCACTTTGTTGTTACAATCAATGCAGCATCTATTTTGCCCCAAACTGAATTTTTAGTTGTCTTTGCACCACAGAATTTATACATACTGTTGTATTTTTTCTTTTTTGGTTTTCATTTTTGCTCAAACGTGGTTAGTCAGTATGGCTTCATACACAAATCTGTGTGCTACACGAATGGAAAGAGCTTTCTCTTTCCTGCTTCTTAATAAGGGGGGCATGCTAAACATTAGCTAGCATTCGCTGGAGCTGGTATTTAGCTTAAAGCAACAAGTACAGCATCAGAGAGCCACAGGCACGGTTGCAGTGGTTGATCTGAGTGAGTCAGTTCCCTGGTTATATAAGCACCATGCAAAAACTACATGATTCTTTACTCAACAGGAAGGACCTAAAAAAGTACAACTGCTGAACAAATCTTTCCAGTGCCAGTCTGTTTTCCACTGCGTCAGTGAGGTGGGAACTGTGGCTTACTTTCCAGATGCAGATGATGCAAATGTCAAATTTCCATTCATGTATACAACTACCAGTCAGCAAACATTTGTTTTCGAGGGGATTAAAGATTTCCTCTTACAGTTATTTTAATCCAACTACAAGATTTGCATATACTGGCAAAACTGAAAACACACAGTGAAGAGAGGCTGTGCAGGAACTGCTGGAGTACATATGCAGATCTTCAAACCACACACTGACCTTCTCCATCTCCTCCCAGTTGTAGTTGTTGTTGCCGACCACCATGGCCATCAGCTCAGAGGGCTGGAACAGAGACAGGATCTCACCACCGCACACCTTCAGAAAACCAGAGGAGAAGGCAGAGTATTGCTCGCCCACAGAGTCTGAGAACACGTAGCGCAGGTAGGCCTCCACAAACTCCTTTCTGAAACACACAGACACACACACATGCTCACATTCATGTGCACAAACAGGTTCCGAAAACATACAGATAATCAATCTATTCTGCATAACAGAAAAAGGAGATATGTATTCAGAGGTCAAAGTGTGTGATAAACACTCTCTTCCTCCTTCATTGTGTCTGAATATAAGTGTGTCCACATTGTTTCTGCTGTGCTTTGAAGCTTTTTCTTTTTTTTTTTTTGCAGACTAACTCGCGTTCATCAACACCCTCTTCATCCAGCCTGGTCTGATTTTGTTTACATCTCAGTGTGGTCTTGCTGAGGTAGATTAAATCTCTAATCTCTTCAGCTGTGCTGGATCCACCTGTGAGTGCGTCAATATAACACACTGTTTACCTCCACTGCTGTGTAAATACTAAAAACAGATTTGTTTTCACTATGCCAGAAGAAGTACACAAAATGCTGAATAAATCATCTAAAAGATCTATATCTGAAATAGTTTTCCTACCATTCAAATGTGATGTGTTTATTTTAATATTTTAGTAAATATAAGACATATACAGCTTGGTTTAAATGTTGGAATAAATGCATAACTAACACTTAAGTGAAATTACTGCATTGTGGGGGAATAATGTGCAGCTTCAACATTACTTTTAAATTCGAGAAACCACTGGAAACCTTATTTGGGCCAAGTAACTACTGCACTAAAGTCAACGATAGATATCCATGACTTTATCAAACATGTCAAAGAGAAAAGGAATATGAAAACAGGACATATTAATCACCTTGTATAATAAAGTAAATGCAGGTAACCCGAGAGAACGTTAAGTCATATCCCATGTAAACAGTTAAAAATTATCAATTAAAATGAAAAAAGCGTCACTTTGGATTTCTGTGCATCACAATAACATTTTCCAAAGGTATGTACTTAACTACAAAAACAGGAAACTCTGACTCAACCACACACAAGCACTTACAATGCAATGCACAGGTCCAAAAAAACAGGTTAAAAATCCTCAAGTGAATCAGACACCGACACTGTTTGTGAGATAACTGATTACCTTAACTCAAACATTCTGGAAAACACAATCCTCTGACAATGACTCCAAGAAAAAAAGAGAACCTACTTCTTTCCAAAAAGGAAGGACACCATCACATATAT
This sequence comes from Ptychochromis oligacanthus, assembly GCA_015103295.1. Taxonomy (NCBI): domain Eukaryota; kingdom Metazoa; phylum Chordata; class Actinopteri; order Cichliformes; family Cichlidae; genus Ptychochromis; species Ptychochromis oligacanthus. The sequence goes on from VVAS01024584.1 coordinate 12,034, forward strand.
TTTTTTTTTAACTCTTTCACTGATCACACACACAGAGTAAAGCTGTCATTTTATTCAAAAAGCAAAGATTCTGTGTAGCAGCTGCTGCCACAAACCCCTGTTCAAACAGGGAAAGCATCAACAAAAGGATCAAGATGCTCCTAAAATATTGTTTTATTGAGAGAAATACACAAGCAGGTCTTCTCATACAGGAAACCAGCACATACATTCAAGTGCTTCACATCAAAAAGTTAATAAATACTACAGTCTTCCCAACAAAGCAATTCACACCCACAGAGGTCACAGAGACCTGCAAAACACAAACACTCTTACACGTCTTACACAGAAAAACACAAAGCCAGGACTCATCTGTCTGATAAAATACACTTCAATGTTAAACTGGTATGTGTGGTATGAGATGCTGTTTTTACACCACACCAGTTTTATCTATTATTCCTCTTGTTATAGTTCTAAATCTGAGCGTTGAGGGGATTTTGGAGAAACAACTTGTGTTACTGCTGCTCTCACCATCTGTTCGGTACCAGCAGCCAGACACGTTGACACTGCCCGCCCCCAAACGCTCTC
>VVAS01024586.1:3149-13566 GCA_015103295.1 Ptychochromis oligacanthus
TGTGTGTGTGTGTGTGAGTGGAATGTGTGAGTATTTTAGCACTGGGTAAACACCGCCTCTGGCCAAGAAAAGCTGTGGTGGTAGTGATGTTGCACATGGTAATTGAAGGGAAGACAGGCCTCTGTCCAATGTAAAACAGCTGGATTAAGTTAGTGTGTATAAATCCAAATGAGCAAAGTAGACTGGCACTGTCTCAGAGAACCCGTCATCCCTTTTAAAGAAACACTGTACAGGATGCCAGTGTGAGACTGAGGCATTTATGGAATGATGCTTCCACAAAGGGAGTTATTTAGGTTTTAGAGTATCTGAAAGAGGTCTGATATAAATATGGGAGGACATTTCCTCCTGTTTGAGTATTACAGGTTGTCACTTGGTAACCAAACCCAACCTTCTTTCTTTCCCTACGTTTGAGACCATAAAAGGCAGGGATGTTGTGTGATGGATGGTAGCAGAGCCTCTGACAGAACAGGGACCTGTGGTGCCACTCTACAGAGTCCCTGCAGTTTCTCCATTCAGCTGCATTCACAGATGACAGCATGAGGGAAACCCCCCTCTCCTCCTGAGCAAAAACATCACATCCTGCCAGTCTCCCCACTCTCCCCTGCCCTTAGATCCAGACCTAGTAACACTGCAGTATTTTTACGGTGTTCGACAAACTGCTCCTTAACAACCAGACTGAAGGCACCAAGAGGCCCGTTTCTCTTACAGTGCACCTAAATCAGTCTCACTCTTCATCGGAGAGACAAAACTCACTGATGGTTTGGGTTTCCCTCTCATGAAAACCAGACATGAAGTTTAATAAGTATGTTTTTACACACAGTTAAACTACATTGTGCCATGTCAAAGCCATTTTTCACCTCAGATGTTTTTTACTCAACAGCCAGAATGTCTTTTCCACTTCTGTCACAGTTAAAGCATGCTAGTCATATGAAGTATTGCCCACAGTACATAATAAAGTACAATTGGGTGTGATATTACCAACAACAATTTTATATAGCACTTAATAGACGGAAGGAAATATGTAGTGTTACAGGTCCATCCTAGTCCCACATTACATTCCTATATGGAATTAACACCTCTTTAGTGTAATAAATCAGACTGGGCATGAGGTGAGAGCTGCTCTATTGACAGCCTGTGTTTCACTGAATGGAAAAGCTAGAACTGAACTCAGAACAGGGCATGCACACATCTACACACACATGAATGTTGATGGAGCCATGGATGTCTGTCAACCCCAGGGATTCTAGGAAAGTTAATAATGTCCCCTTTGCCTCAAGCTCTTCTTCCAGCCCCTCCCTCCTTTCCCACATTGGGCCTTCTTTCCTTCTCTAACCAACATCCTACCACCACGGGTTACCTCAACATCATCATGAATGCAGACAGTTTCCTCTCTTTTCCATATGTTACTATGTCACATTTTACACTTTCTGATGAATCTGGAAATGAGGCTTGCAGTGTTATTAGAGTCAAGGGACCTACATCAACTGAAGGTTGACTGCTATGGGTTTTTCAGGGCCAATGTGGCCAGTAATCAAGCAGGACCAGTCCTACAGTAAATGGGCATAGAGTTAGCCTTCATTTAATTTTTTGTCTAAAAAAGTACTTTTGATTACGCAAAATGTCAGCTTTGTTTTGCTTGTCCAGTGCAACAAGCATGGTTTTGGAGTGTGGGAGGAAGGCAGAAGACCTGGAGAGAACCCATGCAGGCACAAGGACAAGATGCAAAGTCCCCACAGAAAGACCCCAGCCAACCAGGAGTTTTGAGCCCCAAACCTTCTTACTGTGAGGTAACAGTACTAATCAGAGCACCATCATGTTGCACTAGTAATGAGGGTCATTAGATGGATTAGATCAGTAACAAGGCTTGCTGCTTTCAAAAAAACTTACATATGTGTGAAAATTACTATAAATTAATTATTTGGGATGTTAGTGCTTGCAGTAAGTGAACTTTTTCATCTAATCAAGGGTGATTGCAAGCAAGTTACTACTCAGTTGATATATTAAAAAACTCTAGTGTCTATCAATGGCAGTCTAAGTCTTTTTCACCCACTCCCACCCCAACTCAGTCACTCCTTCGGCTCTGATGCATCTCAGTCATTCAGTCCAATTTTAAACTTGATCCAGTTGCACTTACAGCATGCTCTGTGGCTTAGCATTGCCTCACTTGTTTTCACTGGTCATAAACAATGAGGAGATTGGCTTTTTAAGTCTATTTCTCAGACAAGTGGAAGAGCAGAAAGAACAAATCTGTGCAGGGAGGTAAATTAATGTATTGTTCCTGTGAGACAGACATTCAGAACTTCATACCATTATTTCAAAGGAGGAAATTTTTCAGTTTAATTACTGAGTGAGAATCCGTTCCAACCTTAATCTGATAACTGATCATGCCTAATCCACACTCCTGTGCCTGCTTTTAAGTATTGCTGTTGATTTAGCTTTTTTCAAGGCTATGCTGCACAAAATGGGTTGACAGTCTTCCAAGGAACTATGAGGCTTTGCAGCATGTATCTCTGTGCAGCCTGAATCTGATTAAAAGCTGTGTCTGAGCAAACTGAGTCAGGCTGGAACCTCCACATCCTCCTCAGTTGTGTGTGATCCACTCTTCTCATCCTGCCAGTATGGAAAAGCATGTGACTTAGTATCACCAACTATTATGACTATTTTAAGATGCATTTTTTAATGTTCTCTCACACCCGCTGCCGTGTTTAAAACAGCAGTCAAGTTTGTACTGTGAGCACACTTGGCACTTTAAAAACAAACTTCCTCCACTGTTAATGGAGTAGATTAGCCCTAGATTATTTCAGTAAAAAGGTTCAGACACATACTGTGTTTGGCAGGACATCAGCTTCCATCCAACATTACATGGTTGTGATTTATCTGGTGCGTACATATTCCTTCATTACTTCATATTTACATATTTGCAGAATGATTCACAGCCAGTGAAGGTTTACAAAAGAGCAACTGGCTCTGACTTAATAGATGTAGAAGACCCAGCATCATGTCCTTCTTTTCCTGTCTTCTGGTGACTCAACACTCACCCTGACATAAGTGATCTATACCCGGGCCTAATCATGCCAGACATATCTCACCATCATTCACTATTATCTTACCTCCCCTGCTTTGAGAGAGGATATAAAAACCTTCTCTTTGGCTTTGAGTCTTTGATTTACCAAATCTGTCTGGGAGGAATTTTAATTTGTACCCCAACCAAGGGAGCTGACAGGGAGAGGAGAGGAGAAAACAGGTGCAGTGGGGTAGAGTTCCCTCCTCATACAGTAGCTATGGCAATAGAGATGATTGACTGTACTCAGTTTATATTATCTGACACATATTTTGGAGTAGATTTTACTATGTATCCATAAAACGTGTTTTTTTTCCCCCTACCTCTTTGTCTTTGATCATTTCTCATCTCTGATAACTTTACAGAATGACTTAAATGAAGCTTATGGTTGTGGAAAAAGTCAACAATTATCATCCAGACAGGTGTGCATCTGCTCTGGTTCATCATTAGTAATTGCAAATAGTGCTTAACTAAATCATTTTTATCTTCAATGAACCTACTCACAGTTATCCTGACCAATAAAATTTAAAATTATGATAAAACACAACTATTACTGATTACATTTGTAACATTTTGTTGGCAAGCCTGTAGTTAGGAGATAGGCTGCCACCCAAAATTCATGAAATGACTTGAAAATAGTGGCTAAAATGAATGTTATTATTTCTAATCAGCTGCTCATAGTTACTGATTACTGATGATATAAAAACAGCATGAGCCGTATATTAAAACAAAGCAAATGACATGTTGATCGTGGCACTAGTGCAAAAGTCACTCCTTCTATTCCATCTAATACTTATTGAAAACTGATACCACCATCCTTAGCATGGCTGTAACTACTTCCACTATTTTTGCAGATATCAGCTTATGGTTTTTTGTCTTATTAGAAGGGAACTCGGAAAGTACATCCTATCTGCCAAGGCTAATGCCCTATCGTACCATTTTAAAGAAAGTATGGGTTCTTTCTTGGCCCATGCTCCACCTGTTCATCAAGTTTCATGAAATTTGGTCTATTCATTTTTGCCCTAGATTTTGTATAAAAGATAGAGGTAGACTCTGAATGTGAAACGTGAGCCCAATGTGCAAGTGCCTTAAACCTCCATTCTCTCTAAAGAAGACAGACTTCTCACCTGATTTTTAACCTAGGTAAACACTTTCCTAATGAGTTGGTGGTCTTAGACCATAATTTAAGTTAATTTTGTTTTATATATATTCGTCCCATGTAGATTTTAATGATCAATAAATTGTAATAGGGATATGCTATCGAGCATATCTAACTTTTAATCAACAAGTGGCCACATTATAAGCATGCCGTGTCTTTGGTTTCTGAGTCAGACCAGTTCTTGCCTTGACAGAGAAATGATAAGGACACATCATTTTTGCCTGAGACCCACTGAAGTCTCCGATGTATGGTCCCCACCATGCAGCTCATTGACCAGACTTTTCTCATTAGAATAAAAAGCTTCCCTGTATTTGTTAAGCTGGCGTTCTTCAATGAGCCCTCATGAGTGATGGTTTTATTAATTTTTTTCCCTGGCACATGGATGGTGGGAAAGAATGAGAGAGAGGACAGAGAAGTGAGAGAGATCCTGAACTTCTTTGTAGACAGCCTGAATGCAACATGTTATTAGGGGCTATTAAATGAGACATATCAATTAAAGTAAAAACATACTTTTAGGGCAAGAGAACAAGTTTTAATATTAACTAAGCAAAGTATTTAAGACACCTATTCATGGCCTGACCTTTTCTCCTCCGTCTTGCTTGTCATTCCCTCCCTCCTGCCATTAACACAGAAAACAAATCCAAATTTATTCAGAGTGGGAAAACATAAACGCAGGCATATGGAACTTTACGGCTAAATGGAGCACACAAAAGACAAAGTGTTGGCTTCAGCGTTCTCAGAGAAATCCTTGTTTTATTGGCAAGGCTGTATTTGTATTCATTTGGGTTTATTTAAAACTTTCCAATCTGCCGGGTAAATGTTTTAGGAAAAAATTAAATCTTGCTGTGAACTATTGAGAGTGGGAGTGGTGCAAAGACCAGGAAGACCCAGCCTGAATGCTGTCTTTCTCTTTCACACACAATATTAACAGACACATGGAAAGACAGACAGGGACATGTGCAGTACATGCATCCACTCTTACAGTAAATTTGGACCCATTCACACTGCTAGTGCTTCTGTGCTGTGTATATCTTTATCATAATATCATAATAACATTCAGCGAACAATCATCTATGACCTACAGATGGCGCAAAATAACCAGTCATAATATAACATCTCTGCCTGGCCCCAGGTGATTCAGTGTTTCGATAAGTGAGAAATGGACTATTCCTGAGTTTGCGTGAGTCTGTCTGTGCAGAAGTGTGTCACAGCGTCTGGAAGCAAAGGAAGTTGACTCACAGAGAGAACACATTAACCCTATTTATCCTGCCATATAATAACCATTCAACTGCTTTCATGTTGCACACACATACATGCATTCTATTGGTTTAAAAAACAAACAAACTATGATTTAAGTAGTAAAAGGATTTTCCTTTTAAGTCAAAAGGAAAATCACCTGAGAAGTTGATCTGAGTTTTTTAATATTTGGTTAGTTGTTAAAGTAATTTTAGCCATAAATGATAAACATTTCTCAGCCTTCTGTAACTGTAACTTGAATATGTAAGGGTTTTTGACTGTTGGTTGCATTAAAAGGTGTCCCCATGTTCTCTGGGTAATTGCAACTTTTTAGACAAAATCATCAGTTAATTTATAAAGAACACAATCACCAGAACAATCCATTTTGCAGCCCTATTAGAAAGGTCATGGACAGAAAATGAATCTACAGTACACTATTTTGTTATTTTGTTTACTGTCTGACTCCACAGTAGACTACACTGCTCACCTGTCTCTATGCTCTGCACATTCAGTCTTTGGTGACTGCCAAATAATTTTTATCTACCCAGTGTAAACATATAAACGCTATATCTGACTGCAGGAGCTCCTCTCTGACTATTTCACTATAGAGCAGCAGTGTTTGTGGAGGCACAACTGGCTTTACTGGGATCCTCGTTCATGCTCTTTCACAGACAGAAGACAACCTATAGGAAGAGATCTGACTGGTTTGGGTTTCACCTTTCCCTTTGCTGCAGGGAGTCCTGGGAAGTTGCGATATGCACAGGGAGCTGACTGGAAAAGTAAACATGATCGTGCCTGAGGAAGTCATGGCACAGTTAAAGGGTAGAGGGTCAGGGGTAAGGGGCTAGTGAGTTGCACACATATAGAAATCGTTCCCCATGCCAGATCTTACCATCAACATCCTGAAAACACACCAGAACGCCCACAAGGACAGTATCAATATTTGCTGTACCTGTGCATACCGCCCTGCCTGTTATTATGTGAGTGAGCTGTCTCCCTATACCTGCCTGTCAGATTGCCTGCACAATTCCAGGCCGTGCTATCTTTAAACCTTGACGGATATTGTTTAACATACATATGATACATAAGGGGACAGGTGAGCATGCCACACAAGAATATTGACCTGCACCATGTCAAACCTTTCGGAAGGGGAAATGCCAAGATTTTTCTCCTTTCTCTGCATTTTTACTACACTGAGGGTTTACATGTGTACATTGAGGTCGTCAATTTACTAAAAGAGGATTTTTTCCTATAAAACCTTTTTTTTTAAATTTTACATTATTTCGCACTTATTTGGTACTATGCTGACTCCCTTATGTCCCTAAGGTCTTTCTTTTTTCTTATTGACCCAGGTTTCTTGGCAGGAAACAGAAGAGAGGAAGGGATGACATGCAGTAAAGGTCACCAACCTCAGCTGAAATAGAGGCATGAAATAGCCAAAGCCTCCAGCTCCCATTAGGTGTATGTTTGGAGGTTGGATGCACTTGAGTCATAAAGCTTTACTCTGTTACCAACCCTTCAGCTGATGGCTCATTAGACTGGCTAGCTGACCTAACTTCACCACCCAAAGGATCAGAAATAACAGAGCTGAATGAAGCAATTGTAAGCAAAAGAAAAAAATAGGAGGGGGCAGACACAACAGGGCATGCATCAAAGTACAGAATTATTCAGTTTACCAAACCCTACCTAAGTGCACCATTACATAGTCTTAGAGGGGTGTACATCTCATATGATGTCAGCAAAAGAAGGAAAATGTCTATGTATTAAAAGCCAAGTCTTTCCTCATAAACCAAGGGAGTGTTTTGGCTCTTGTAACTCAACCATCATCATTTTTCTGTTGGACAGATAACATCTGAATGAAAGTTGGCAATGTTGCGTTCCTGTAGAGGGGGTTAAATTCCTGAATCCCATGCTTACTGAAGTTTATTCAAGTTCTAATTCAACCCTGCCAGCACATATTTCTTCAAGAAAAAAAAACACACACACACACACACACACACACACACAAAAACCAAACAGCGTAAAATGGAAGAAAGATGAAAGGGAAAAGAAGAGATTGCCAGTGGAGAAGCAATATGTACACAGTAAGAGTATCAAAATGGCTCAAAATTGGATGGTACCCAAGAGGGAAATGCAAACAGGTATCATGTTTCTTCTTGTAGTTTTTAACACAAACCTGAAGTTGTCTCTAAGAAAGTTGTCAAGGTTCAAAGAGGTTAGAGTAAACGTCAGTGACTGTAAGAATGAACTTGTGTACAAGAGCTTCCTACCAGCCTTCATGACTGTTTCACTTTCGTTGATTTTTTTTGTTTTTGTTTTATTTTTTCATTTTAATGAATCTTTTTCAGAGTTTTTAAGGGAAGCTGAAGTGGGGTGTACTTTCCTCACTCCTGGTTGATCTTTCATGTGAGACTGTCCCTACCAACCTGTGGGGTCAAGCACTGGGTCACGTCAGTGTGGTGCCAAGTGTCTTGGTGTCTACATTGCTGTAAAGCTACACTAACACACATGTATGTACAAGGAATTTACACGCGCAAACAGACAGCACACACACAAATGCCATTAGCAGACATACTTATGTGACATGCTTACTGCATATGCATGCACAAATGTGTAGAGGCTCTATCATGACTCTAGTCTCTTTGCTACTGATCAATCATTCCATCTGCCATTACATATACAGGAGAGGCATTCCTTCCCAACAACTGGAGAAAAGGGTAGTTGGTTGCGGTTGGTGTAATGTCTAAGTCTTTAAAGAGAATGTATTTTCACTTAAAGCTAATAAGAAAACAATTCCTTCTTTCTCTTCAATAATCTATTATTTTTATTTATTTATTTTAACAATTAGGTATCAGTTTTTTTGCACTTCTCTCAGGCTCTGTGAACATAGCAGGCACATGTAAGACGAAAAAAATGTTGAAAAGCTAAACACAGAGATCAGTAAAGTTGCCTCTAGCTTGTGTCGTGTTGATGCATGTTTTGCATCAGAAAAAGTAGTAGGGGAGTGAAGAGTATAGCCTCTTTTGATAAGGTACTTTATCTACCCTGCTGTCTATATCTTTCACTCCGTCCCTGCTTGTCCTCACCTCTCTGCTCTTTGATTTTTCTCTTTTTTTCTTTGCTTAAAGAGTTGACTATGCTGCTCCCAGAGAGTGCTCCAAGTGAGCATGTGTGTTGTGCATTGTTCCCCTCTTCCTCAATATGATGAGAAAAGCTTGAAATAACAATTTGTGGGGGTGGAGTGAGAACCTCTGTTCTCTGTTTCATCTTTCTTATTCACATGACATTGATGCTCTCTGCAGATCTCCTGCAGGTGGGGCCCTTTTGAGCCTCTTTTGGACAAATTGCACGCTCATCCCTGAGTGTACACACACACAAAGATGAAAGAGTAAATGTCAGTTATGTACGTGCTCACACACTCATGGTTAGGTTGTTACCTGTGGATATAGCACACAAGTGTGCTATATGCACATGCTGATATCGGAAGCCTGTCAAATAAAACATGTAATGTGCTTTCCATACATGTGATCAAAACCTGAAAACACCATTGTTAGCCAGGAGCAAAACTACAGAATTAAAAAAAAAATGAATGAAAACACAAAGAGGGGTGCAAACATGCCCACAGTTTTAGCCTCTCTGACACAGAGAGAGGACAAATGCATGCACACCATGCAGCTATGAGACAGGATTATCACAGGATCTGACCTGCTGACCTTGAGGAGGTCATGTGTGAGGCTGCAGCCGCTGGCCCCACCAACACCAGAATGTCTGATGTCTCAGGAATTGTTGCAACACGACACAGAGCTATTCACGACAGCATGGTCCTCTGTAGGGTGAACATGAGTCCACAGGGGGGAAATATATATATATATATATATCTTATAATCAACTGTGATAACAACTTTGGCTCTATAGTGTGCTTCTGTCTGCTCTTTGTCTTCTGATTCCTAGAATTGCTCTCATCTCAGTTTCTGCAAATGAATGCATAGGGAAAGTCAGCCCTATTTTAAATCTAAATAAAACATTTCCTGAGTGCGTTGAGTTAAATACTCATAACGAATACCTCCAAAATTGCAGTGTAGTTATGACATACTGGTGCCAAATATGAATATTTTTATGAAAATGTTCAAGTGCTCCTAATGGATTCCCATCTCATTTTACCATAATCACTTCTCCATGAGTCCTTGCAGTGGTGCTTTACTAATAAATAAGTGTAAAGTAAACCAAAGTTAACATAACCTGAAGTGAAGAAGAACAAAACTCACAAGAAAAAAATGTATCCTGTGGGGTAAAGCAAATTGGAGAGTTGATCAGTTGATCATTATCTGGATAATAATGATTATAGCCACACTATCACCACAATGCAGTGAATACATACCTGATTTTACCTTTTCAAGGTTATTTTGTGTCTTCTTCAGTTACACAGATATTGTGATGTATCGTAGAGAACTGTCTTGCAGTGTATCGAGCATCACAGAATACCACTGTTATCATCTACAACATTTCATGTCAGTTTTACATCGGGAGTTATTCTGTGATCCCTACCCACTAATGATTATGTACCGTATACCAAAGCTGTTGCAGCTGGCTGAAGGGACACACCATACACACAGCAGTCTTGTTGTCAGGAACGGCAAAGACTGTTTCATTTCAAAGAAAAAGAAATCTCTCCAAAATTATGAACAGCAATTTTATATATGTCCCGCTATCTATAGCCTTCCATGATCACTGCTCAATGTTATTTTTTTTTATTATTATTAAATTGTTGGGCAATGTGTTGTTTGTTTATATATTTATTAATAAGCGCAATCTCTTGTACAAGGTTTAAGTTGCTGTCGTCCACATTGCTTCCACTTTCTTTTAATACCACTAACAATTGACCGTGGCATATTTAGTAGCGAGGAAATTTCACGACTGGACTCATTGCACAGGTGGCATCCTATCACGGCACCACGCTGGAA
>VVAS01024600.1:4232-14278 GCA_015103295.1 Ptychochromis oligacanthus
TGATGTGCCAAGAACTCCTAAATATATCTTAAGGTAGGTGGGATGAGGTCAGAGGAAATCTCCAGTGAAGTCTTTAGGCTAATTAAGGATGGGATTGATCTCTGCAACACCTACTGTCGCTGCTACAGCTTTGGTTGTGCCAGCTGGCACAGGAGAATCTTGCAGGCTGCAGAATGAAATACCCCGATGCTACCAGTGCAAATCCACTGTGCACTATTAGGTCAATCTATCGATCTGCCAGATTATTTGCCTATCATGTGTTTATTTGACAAATGCGAACATGGTTTTGATTAAAACCTTTTAGCTACAACATTGTAAAGGAGTGGTATGGATCACGTTGAATAATTGGTGTTTCACTAACTGCTCATGTATGAATTAATAAGGTTAAATGAGGTCCTACCCCTTATTTTGCTTTTCTAGATCACTACTTTTTGCCCTTTTAAAAAAGCATTGTTTATACAATTTATAGTAACTGTATAATTACATAAATCTTCTTAAATATGAAACCAATATATCAATGTGTATTCTATTTTAAAACAAAAGAATGTCATCAGATTTGCTTTGTACCACAAGTAGTTCACTCTTTTGTTTTATTTGAAACCTGCTGTTTCAAAATTAGTGGTGCAAGAATTAAGTGCCTATACTTGAATGAAACTATTTTATAAGTCTTTACAGTGTGTAGTCATTTAAGTTAAGTCCATCTCTGTGTCTTTTCTCCCTTATATTGTCCATAATGAAGGGATTAGCGGAAAAAAAAAACTCTCAGTACAAGCCATTATCTTTCAGACAATAGATTTTTTGAAAGAAAGTTTTGTTGAGCCTTCATTAGCAATGGCCTCCCTCTGTGGTCTGAATGCAGGACACATTTGGAGCAATTACTTGACCAGAAAACAACTGTCAGTCATTCTTAAAGGGGAAGGATTCCAATTAATAAACCTTTTAAACCCTTTGATTTTACTACCATTCGCCCTCCAGCTTTGGTGTCTTGTGTGGTTAAGGAGGAGTTTTGTCAGGAGAGACATGTTCTTGCTGCACAGAACTTCAGCAGTAGGTCCTTTGCTCAATTGTTTGCAGGGGATTTCAAGGACTTAGCAGGGAGTAACAAATGCCTACAGTAGATACTGTTAGAGTCAGTTGTCTACTTATGGACTACAGAGACGCCATGTGCGCAGCGTAGCCTGTGGAAGGAAAACGAAGAAAGGTAAGATTGCTTGCTCGTACTTCTTTACCGTGAATTCTGTCAAATATGTCATCTGTTGATGGATATTTTCTATGGTGTGTATTTGCATTTAGATATGAGATGAAAATATTCTCCAAGTCAAATTTGCCTTTTGGTGCCCCTGAAGGCAGTCTCAAAATGTGTCTGAGTAAATGTTTTAACCATACTGACTGCTTACCTATTTAAAAAACTTTAACCACACACGTTTGGGAATGGAAATCAGTGTAAATATAGAATCAGTGCACACTGTCTTCATACTGTAAACTATAACACATTCACTTATCCAAATTGTGTAAATTCATTGTGTAAAACTGTTTTACTGACTCACTTCATAATTTTTCCAACTTTTATGAAAAATAGTAAAAATAATAACAGAAACCAATGTGTCCTTTAGGGAATCATGCTCACTGTTTAAACTAAATTATGATTAGCAAACAGGGAAACCTATAAAGTCTATAAAGACTACTAAGAAGCCATTAAATTACCTTAAAGTGCATAGCTTTACATTTTGGTCTTTTTTTCTTTTGCAGACAAAGATGACAGTTTGTTCTGCTTTTGTGGAAACACTACTTTCAACTCACTGGGATCCTTAAAGGAAAAGGCCCTCACATTTCAGATAATTCTGCTCAGTTGCATGTGAAGCAGCACAACGACTCCTTTTACCTTGTTTCACTTAGTAGCCTTTTGCTTTTCTCTGACAAGGAGGAGAGACAGTGTCTCCAAAGGTTCGAATGCATTTGTCAATGGATACCCTGGGAATAGTAGATGATAGTTGCCTAGACAACTATGACATGGCAAAAGGTGCTGGGTCAAGCACTGGAGGCAGGGTTCACAGTATCGATGTCATACTGGGATTCACTAAAGACCAGGACCTTTTACTCCATTCAGCAGAAGGGGATGGCAGCCAAAAAGCCAATGGAGCAAACCCTCAGGACCCCGAAAAGACGGTCCCATCAGACCCCTACGCTCACCTACCAGAACTAGGTGACAGCTCCCACCATTCTTCCTACCATGGTGAGTCTTTTCAGAAAAAGACACAAACACTGATAAACACTCATTTAAATAGTTCAGGAGATTTTGTTGTTAATTGACTAACACATGGAATTAAACCTGTACTAAGGCTGTAAAAGTCTTGTACATCCAGTTTAAAAACATAATACGCACACACATTTCTGTATCAGTGCCCAGGAGTTTTAAGCAACAGCTATCATGTCAAGTGGGTTGTTTTCCTGAAACAACTTGTATTTAAGCACCTCATGCAAAATGATTTTTTAACAACAATATATAATAAATTGTGGCAAGTGGTAAAGCAAATGAGGAGCATACTGTAGTGCAATATTTAAGTGTGTGTACATGCTAAGAATAAAACATAAACTTTACTCTAACCTTTACAGTCGTACAACAGAAACGCAAAAACTAGCCAAAGAAAGATAAATGAATAACTAAATGCACTCAGGCTCCAGGATAATGTTTCATTTACTTTATTGAGTGCCATAACAGTATAAATTTTCATCAATGATACCTTAACATTGCTTAAAAAATAAAAAAACAAAAAAACAAAACTCAAAACAACATATAGAGTCTGTGTCATTTAATCTAAATGTTTACATCAAGTATGCAATGCCCTTATATATTAAATGAATAAGTAAAATATATATAAATCTAATATATATTTAGTGTCTTTTATGTAACTTTACAATTTACTTTCACTTTACACTTTCATGCAACAAGGCTCTCTGATTTTCTTCAGACTTGTGAGACACAGCTGTAGTTAATAATATAACTACTGGTTAAATACCATTCAGTTTTAATGCCTGGATCTGGGTGTTTTGCTTGCAAATTAACTGGGACACCTGAATAGAAGGGAGACAAGATAAACATAGTTACGCCTAAAGATCCACACAGTTTGCCATATTTTTTCTTCTACCTTCTGAGTATTAGAGCAATGGTACTCAACAGAGTCTGCCTTGGCAGGTCTGGTCGGTCTTGTTGTAAATAAGACTTGAGCAAGCCAGTGACATCAGCCTGTTGCCAGTCCTTTCTATCAATCAACCAAAACTGAGTGTAATAATTATTAAAGAATAAAAATAAAGTTTAGTTGTCTGGCACTTATCAAATCATATCAAAGTGCTTTAGAACAAACAGATAATAAACCTGATTAAATACACAGTCTATGTGTATTAATAAACAGTCATGCACAAGGAATAAAAAGAAATAAGACTACAAGAATAGACAAACAAAAACTGTAAAACAAACAAACAAACAAAAAAACAAGGGTAAAATATAAAAACAATTCAGTTTAATTAGTTATTTTAAAAGAACAACAACAACAACAACAATAATAATAATAGTAATAATAATAATAATAATAATAATAATGAAAGACTATTATATGAAAGCCTTTCTTACTTTCTTAGGCAGGTTAAGGAGTTCTAACAGCCAATGACTGGGCCTCTCTGTGTGAGGTGGAAACAGCCAAACAGTCAAATATTCCTACCTGAGGATCTCAGGCTGCACAATGGTTGGAACCTTTAATAATATACCCATTAATAGAATGGATGATAGTCTGAGTGTCATTAAAACGAAGTACTGATCGTATCCTAACAACATTTCTCAGATAGTAGAAGCATGACTGCATGGCTGCTTGTTTATGTATTTCTCAAAAGTGAGATTACTGTCACAGAGCACATCACAGTTCCTAAAATTTCATTTTTACGTGTATTTTTTTAGACCAAAAGAGAACTGGATGCAGTCTATCACGACCACTGATAAAGATTTAATCAGTTTTATCTGATAATGATTTTGTAAGACTGGAGAGGATTTGTGTCTCTCTGGTTTTTTACTGGGAGACAGAGCTACCAACCATCCATGAATAGCAGTTACTTGAAAGATAATAAGGATTCATTTGATATACAGTAATGTTCTACTATTTTTCATTCAGTTTTGTTTTATAACTACTTGTTAGATAAAAAAAAGAAAAAAAAGGTATGTCAATTTAAAGGTTAAATGAGCCTACTTGCATTACATGCTGTGTGCTGGAGATATGTCATGCAACATTGCTATACTTTTTAAAATAATTTCTAAACATGATAAACTTGTTTCAAAATATGGCAATCAAAATATTAAAATCACTACCCTGCAGTAAAGTTAAAGCTGTGTAGAATTATAGATACCTACATATTTACATTGGCCATGCTTCAATGTGACTGTCTGTTAGACAACATAAAATATTTAATACCCATTTTGAGGACACCATTTAAATACTGATTTTTAAAAGATGACACACACAAAACTCCAAAAATATATGCAAGATGAAATAAAGCATGAATATACATTATTGTGCAGCTGCTGCTTAACAGCTGTAACTGTTAATAGTACACTACATTGACATAGCTACAAACTATGTGAACAGTATACTACAACAACAAAAGTCAGTGGATGAGCTACTGCAGAGCAGGTTGAACAGGACTTTGTGAAAGGTTTTAACTGTTAGGCTCAAATTCAAACAAGTCCAGTGGACCACAGTCTTCACTGAGATTTACTGCCACAGCTAACTGTATCATAAACCAATCTATGAATTTACCAATTACTGAGTCATTTGAGCAACTGTGATTTTTTTTCTTTATCTTTTTACCTTTTTTCCTCTTTGTGGTAGTTTTTAATGCCCATAAGTTACAAATATAATTATATTCTAAAGTCAAACAGTGACTTGAATGCCTAACAGTAGTTCCTGACCAGCCTTAATACTTGAACCTTAAAACTACTGTTACAGGTGTTTTCTCTTTAGTGTAGGGCTTGCTAATTTTACATTAAACATAAAACACTTGTAACAAGAGTTTTAAAGTTCAGGTATCAAGAAGGACAGCTCAGGTTGAGCGGTTTGGAGACAAAGTTAGAGAAGTAAAGTTTGAACGTGTAGAGGAGGAATAGTGGGTATATTGGACAAAGCGGCCATCCAGGAGGAAAAGAGGAAGACCATAGAGAAGGTTCATGGATGTAGTGAAGGAGGACATGCAGAGGGTTGGTGTGACAGAGGAGGATGCTAGGGATAGGGTGAGATGAAGGCAGATTATGTGGCAACCCCTAAAGGGAGCGGCCGAAAGAAGCAGAAGAAGAAAAAGAAGAAGAAGAAGAGTCATAAGAAATAGGGTTTGCTAATTAAACCTAATAACAAAGCAACCTAAAGGAGATGGTGCTGATGTAGAAGAACATTTGTTGTTTTCTTATCTGTATAAAAAGTAATCATCTCACTTGCTCTCTCTTCGTGGTTTACCTTTAGAACAACAAGGACAACACAGACACAGATTACTTTTGCTCCAAGGCTTCATTATTCAAAGCCAATGATCTGATGACCATATTCCCTGAAAAGATTTGGTATGATTAATGAGCTTTGGTACATCACTCACATGGCTCACTTGCTCTACATCCATTTCTTGGAAAGCTCAATCAGCACTACAACTGTTTACCTGGCTCGTGCAGAAGCCTGTTACCAGGGACTTGCAGGTTTAACTGGTAGCATCTGTTACTATGGGATTACTGCAAGGCAGGAATTCAGTGAAAGACATGATGTCATGTGGGCCTGCCCTCACTCACCCAAGGGTTCATAAACCCTCAAAGGGCTTTGAAAAGGGTTTTCAATCATTACACTATTTTAACATGGAAGATTTAAAGTGTCACCTTCTGAGTTGTTGGCCGGGTTATGCATAAAAATTATTTCCCAAAAATGATTAACTCCTTGGCTGAATAATGTATATAATCATCTTGGTTTCTGATAACTAAAATAAGAAAAGTTAACCAGACCAAACATTACTGTTTACCATAAAATGGAAAATATAGCAGATGTTTACATGTGCAATTTAAGTAGAAACATCTAAGCCCTTTAAAAATTGTAATTTGACTATCCGAATGTGTTGTTCATTTTAGAATCTGACATTTTCTCTGGTGACAAATGTGAGGGAGAAATGAGCAACCTGCAAAAGGAAGCAGATGATGCTGAGGGATCTCCAGAGACTGCTAAGGATGAAGAGCACGCTAAAAAGAAACACAGAAGAAACCGTACCACTTTTACCACCTATCAGCTTCATGAGCTGGAGCGGGCCTTCGAGAAGTCCCACTATCCAGATGTCTACAGCCGTGAAGAGCTGGCGATGAAGGTCAACTTGCCTGAGGTTCGAGTTCAGGTAAAGGCAATGTAATACAGTCATGTGAAGATGTAAGCACATCTCATGGAGACTGCTGGCTTTTTTGACATATTTTGACAAGCAAACATTTGATCATCTTTGAAATGGTATCTTTGAAAGGTAATGCATTTAAAGAATACTACGGGGATGATTAGCTTTTTTAAACAAGTACAGTAAGGAAGAAAAATGTGTGCTGTTTCAAATTCACCCCACATTTCAATAAAAGTTAAATGTGCGGTATTTCTTTTGACTAAGACACTCCAAAATGCTGAGTTTCTTCATTTTAACCCATTACTTAGTAAATTTGCTAGTATGCGTTGCATCATTAGCATGTTGAAAGGTTCAGCTTCAACTTTTGGAGAAATGGCCGGATGTTATCATCACACACTCTTTAGGATTCACAGCTGAATTAAAGACTGTGCAGTCCCTGATGCAGCAAAGCAACAGTAAACAACAACATTTCCACCACTACTGTCAAGTGAAAAAGAAAGTTTTTAATAGGACTCTATGCAGCCCCAGCATTTGACTCCAGAATACCAAAGTAGAGGGGCGATGATTTGGTTTGTTTTGCAGCCAGAGGACCTGGGCAACTTGCAGTCATTGAGATGACCATGAACTGTGTATCAAAGTATTCTAGAGTCAAATGTGAGACCACCTGTCTGACAATTAAACCTTGGCTGAAATAATTGGGTCATGCAACAGAACAATGATCCCAAGCACAGCAGCAAATCTACAACAGAATGACTGAAAAAGTAAAGAAACAAAGCGTTATAATGACCCAGTCAAAGTCCAGACCTCAACCCTGTTGAAATGCTGTGGCAGGATCTTAAGAGAGCTGTGCATGAACGAATGTCCACAAACCTCAATGAACTGAGGCAACGTTGTAAAGAAGAATAAGCCAAAATTCCTCCACAACAATGTGAAACACTGATAAAGTCATACAGAAAATGCTTCAAGTTATTCCTGCTAAAGGTGGAATATAAGCTATTGAAAGCTATGAAATCATGGGGTGTGCTTTGTTTTTCATAGGACTGCATAAGGTGCTTTTTCACAGGACTGTATGGGTCACAGTTGGTATGAAGTTCTTCTTCTTGTTCTTTGGTATGCACCAAACACGTCTACTGTGTTTGGTGCATACCAACCCTACCTTTGATTCATGTGTCCAGTGCACTTCATTGCATTTCAAAAGCCTAATCTTTGTTTTACATTCCTCTGGAAACTGAACAGAAAAGGTCTTTTCCGTCCAGGCAGGTCAAATTTGTGCTTTTATGTTTAATCTAGAATTTGCCAAATTAAACTTAACAAGGCACCTTAAATGGGATGGTGCTGATATGGAAGAACATTTGTTGTTTTCTGATGTGTATAAAAAGGAGTCACTCTCTCCTCCTCTCCTCATGGTGTACCTTTAGAACAAAGATGCTTTTGCTCCGGGGGTTCATTATTCAAAGCCAATGATCTGATGACCATATTGCCTGAAACGATTTGGTATGATTAATGAGCTTTGGTACATCACTCACATGGCTCCATTTCTTGGAAAGCACGATCGGCACTACAACTGTTTACCTGGCTCGTGCAAAAGCCTGTTAAGGTCTCTTGCTTGTTAGATTAGAGAAGGCAGGGACTTACAGGTTTAACTGGTAGCATCTGTTACTATCAGATTACTACAAGGGAGGAATTCAGTGAAAGACATGATGTCATTTGCAAAAGCTGCAGCTGTTGGTGTTGCAAAATTTTGTGTTTTTTGATCTTTCTTGCATCAAATAGTCTGAGTGTCACCTTTATTAATAGACACTTTTTTCAAATAGGATGAAATGCTTGTTCAAATGTGTAAAAAAAATAATGGGATGCACTTGATAGTATATTAATGTCCAATGTACTGCATTTAACTGTTGGTTACAGTACATTTTTACTTCACCTACAACAGAAAAAACTAATGTTGCAACACCTTGTATTATTATTAGAAAATACACTTGCAGTCAAAACAGTCTGCAAGATATGATTTTAATATCATGGTTCTTGCTTATGTATCTCAGTGCTTTCTTGTCACTGCACAATCTCATCTTATGTCATTTCGTTTCGTCCAGGTGTGGTTCCAGAATCGAAGGGCAAAGTGGAGACGTCAAGAAAAGATGGACACCAACACCATGAAGCTCCATGATTCCCCCATGCTATCCTTCAATCGTCCACCGATGACTCCAAACGTGGGGCCAGTCGCCAACCCAATGCCGCTAGATCCCTGGCTGACCTCGCCTATTTCCAGTGCCACACCCATGCATACCATTCCAGGCTTCATGGGTTCACCTCAGAGTCTGCAACCTGCCTATCCAAGCCACAGCTTCCTTAACACCCCGCCTGGCATGGTCCAGAGTATGCAGCCCATGGGGCCACCTCCTTACCAATGTCCTCCCAGCTTCAATGACAAATACCCAATGGAGGACGACAGGAGTTCAAGCATTGCAGCACTCAGGATGAAGGCCAAAGAACACATTCAGTCAATGGATAAAACCTGGCAGCACATGTGATCTAAAGTGGACAGATGTTTTTTAGCTGGTCCTGTTAATGTTTACAAACTCCTTTTACAGTGATTGAGTCATGTACCGATGAAAAGGATACATGATACCAAAGGAAGTAGCTCTCCAAGAAAATTCTTGTGATTTAAAAATTCACTTTAAAATTTATTTAACTTTTAGGAAACCCTGTTTTAGCCCCACAAAATACAATTAAATCCCTACCAGGTTCTTTATTATGGTTTAGCTGGAAATATTTGGACAGTCTTGTATAACTTTTGTAATCATTCATTTTATATAACTTTTGTGAATCCCTGACTAATTTGAGAGAGTAATGACAAACTGAAATATATGATAGAGATGTTACATAGAGTCATGTTGTCATAAGTAGCAATGTTTTTGTATTGTATTGTTACTTGATGAGAAAATTGTACTTGAGATTTTATAACTGAGTGGGGTTCTGACCTTTTTTGTGGTGGTAAGATATTTTATAATATATATATACATAATGCTGACATAAATTTTGTATGTGTTATGTACACTATATTGCCAAAAGTATTTGCTTGTCTGCCTTCACTACTTATGAACTTGACTGACATCCCATTCTTAATCCATAGGGTTTAATATGATGTTGGCCCACCCTTTGTAGCTATAACAGCTTCAACTCTTCTGGGAAGGCTTTCCACAAGGTTTAGGAGTGTGTTTATGGGAATTTTTGACCATTCTTCCAGAAGCGCATTTGTCAGGTCAGACACTGATATTGGATGAGAAGACCTGGCTCACAGTCTCTGCTCTAATTCATCCCAAAGGTGTTCTATCAGGTTGAGGTCAGGACTCTGTGCAGGCCAGTCAAGTTCTTCCACACCAAACTCACTCATCCATGTCTTTATGGACCTTGCTTTGTGCACTGGTGCGCAGTCATGTTGGAACAGGAAGGGCCCATCCCCAAACTGTTCCCACAAAGTTGGGAGCATGAAATTGTCCAAAATGTCTTGGTATGCTGAAGCATTAAGAGTTCCTTTCACTGGAACTAAAGGGCCGAGCCCAACTCCTGAAAAACAATCCCACACCATAATTCCACCTCCACCAAACTTTACACTGGGCACAATGCAGTCAGACAAGTACTGTTCTCCTGGCAAC
>VVAS01024605.1:1988-16447 GCA_015103295.1 Ptychochromis oligacanthus
AAGCGGGGGGGGAATGGGGGGGGGGGGGGGGTGGGGGGGGCGGGGGGGGCGGGGGGGGGATAAAACTCTCTGGGCATATTACACAACACACCAGGGTACTGTCACATTTGTGTGCAGCTCATTTCTCTTGCAATACTGGCACTAACACTAAGAAACATTTGTGTGTCAGCCCTGCAAGCAGTGTCAAGCCTGGAAGTTTTTCAAGTGACATTCGAGGCTTAAAAATAACAACTTTAAAAAGAATAAATTGCTGAGAATTTTCACTGCTATGGTAATGTAATCTTAAAGGGGGGACCAGTGGATTTAACCAAACAAAAATATTAATATGAAGCATCTAAAAGGGAGATGCTCTAGCAAGTAATCAAACCCTGCCATCCCTTAGAGCTTTTAATGACACCCATGACAAATCGCCATGTTTGTCTTTCTTACATGCTCGTCACATAATTGAGAAAAGTGTTGGAAAAACTACCCTCCCTGAAAAAAAGCATTGAACTGACAGCTCTGGCACTGAAGTGTGTTACTCGGCTCTCCCTCCACAGTCAGACAAGTACCTGCTGAACACAGATGACAGACTACTTACCATCCAAAACCGTGACAGCAAGGAAGAAGCTGCATGTCAATTAGTATTGAGGAATAAAATGAAGTCTTTCAGAAATGCTCAATAGATCTTGATTGGGGTGAAAAAAAACAAAAACAAAAAAAAAAAAACTTAATGAGTCACCCTTAAAAATAAAGGTAGGCGCATTTCACAATGCCAAAAAAAGAAGGATTTGTCAGAATTAAATCGGCATTATGAACTAAAAGCCCTGTCAGTGTATTTATGCTGAAAGCCAGCAGTTACAATGGCGCCATTAGTAGATTGAGGGTGAGGCTGAAATGGGTGAGATATGTGTTAGCTCTGTACTCCGTCATGCTGGCTTTGAAATGAACCAGTGACTACGAGGTTAAAGTGCTGACTTTCAGTTGCAATTTAAAGGCCTTTTCATCCACATTAGACAAACTACTTTGGAATAGTAGCTCTTACTACAGACTTTCCCGCAGTTTTACAGAATTTCATGTTTGGCGTCAGTTTCGTCAAGGTCGATAGATAGTCTGCAACTCTTTGGATCAGGCCAGGAATTGTCCCATCCTGCTTGTTTTGAGAATTTTTAAAGCACTAGTGAAACTAAAGAACTAAAGAGCAAGCAGCCCACAATCCTGTAAAAATAAATAAATAAATAAAAATCTGTAAAAGGACGGAAAATGTACGGGTAATTTTCTGTCAGTACGTTATCCGTTTTGTTTTGTTTTTTTTGTTTTTATACAGAATTTTTTATTTATTTATTTATTTTAAATACAGGAAAAACATCTTTAAAGAAATTAATATGGAAAATTTCTTTACTTTAAAAGAGTTTGTAGTACTGTATTTTTACAGATATTTCTTTAATAACTCCTAGATGGCGGCATGGTGGTGCAGTGGTTAACACTGTTCCCTCACACCAAGAAGATCCTGGGTTCAAATCTACCAGCTTGATGGGGCCTCTCTGTGTGGAGTTTGCATGTTCTCCTTATGCTTGTGTGGGTTCTGTCCAGGAACTCCAGATAGACTCCTCCCATACTCCTAACACATGCATGAGTTAGGTTAAACAGCAATGAATGGTTGTCTGTCTCTCTGTGCAATAGACTGGCGACCTGTTCAGGGTGTACCCCACCTTTTGCACTATGACAGCTGGGATAAGTTCCAGCCCCCCGCGACACTGAATTGGACGGATGAAGTGATGGATGGAGTGATGGATGGATGGATGGATGGATGGATGGATAGATGGATAACTCCTAGGCAGCTATGTCACCCTGATTATTGTCTCTCATAAAAGAGATAATAGGCATAATAATCATAATAAAGGAAGGAGTTGCCCAGTGCAACAGTGATGCTCACTGATTATTTTTAACAGCTTTATGCAGCTCTGTGAAACAAAGGAGTGAGATACTATACAGCCCATTGTCATTCGTGGGATGTTACACATTGCTGTTTTGTCAGAGCCATTCAAAGGCTCATTTACGCACAAGGTGTGCTTTGGTGGTGGAGGTTATAGCATTAGTGAGACAGGTCTGTCACTCTCAACTCATGTGTAACATAAAGGGTTACTGTTGTGAAGAGGCGAACCCGATTTTTCCTAAAACTAACCAAGCAATCTGTAGTGCCTAAAACTTAAACAGTGAGTGAAAATGAAACAAATCAGCAAGAGATAAAAAAGTGAAATAAACACAAAGGTCCCAGTAGAAACTCCTGGCTGACAGATCTGTTATTCTGCCACTACTCCACTCCGGCCCCCTAACGCACACTTCGCAGGTCACAAACAATGGGACAGTTCTGTCACAGTGGCCATATTGGCCATAATCACAGAACTGTCCCAAAAGACACATTATGCATAATGGAGATAGGAAAGTGGCATCTGACAAATTGGCAATATATTGCACCCCAGGTTGAGAATTCATTGTACTGTATCATAGACTGCCATTTATATAGCGCACTTCTACCATTATTGACCACCAGTGTTAATGTTACTTTTAAAAGTAATTTGTTACATTAAAGCTTTACCTACTAAGAAAACTAGATTGTTAGAATACCTTTACACCACCAGAAATGAATACCCCTTTGCAATTAGCTTATGCTGTCCATTATACTGCCTAAAAGCGTGTATATCTACCTCTGGCTGAATCTGTACTCCAAGGGAAGTACATGAGCTTGCTTGCTGATTTCAATACAGTCAAACTAAAGGCTTGCTGTTTTGGAGCTTTGGCACTGGCATCAAATCCTCCTCCACAGTCCGCCAGTGTTGTGAAACTGCGCTAAGCGTGCAGCTTCTGGTTTTTGTCGGCATCCTTTTCACCCACAAATTCCATAAATGCTCTTTATTCTTTGCGCACAGTGCTTCATCTATCGCACATATTCACACACCAGTTAGATGCACTGGGGGAATTTTGGGATTCAGTCTCAGGCTGGAGGAGCAAGGGATCAAAGAACCAACTTCTTCTGTTTTTTGAGCCACAGCCCACCTACATCAGGGTTTAGACACGCACACAATACTTGTTAGTAGCATCGCTTCATTGTTTTGGTCTCTGTGAGGAATGTTCTGACAATAAGGAGAATATAGAAAACAGCCAGCCTTATCCTTAGAGGCTGTCAACTTTAACCCTCTAGTCAGTTTCATTTCCAACACAATCTTCTAGTGTAGAGACAAATAACACTACCTAAAAGAAATCCTAATTGCTTCTGACTGACTGTTGTCCGAATTTATTGCAGAAGCGTCTAGAAATGTGATCCTGCACGTGTAAGTATCAATGATAAGGTGTGTCCAATTGATAATTCCACAGACTTTCACCTTTGTCTGTCATCAAACATCCAAGAAGAAGCTGCTCATAGGCATTTACACCAAGATAACACCAGGGACACGCAGCATCATTAATTTTTAAAAATGTTTTTGCTGAGACAGACGTCTGCAACAACAAAACAGCCACTAGATTTCTGCAAAATATAACGCAGAAGGTTGCAGACTAGTAATTTAGCAAGTCAAACAGTGAAGGAAACACCAAAGCTAATCTCTTTTGAATGCCTTGAGTCACAAATAAGCTAAATCTGTATTTAGCTGAGACTTTTAATTCCGGGCGGGCGCCGCCGTGATGTCATATCATCGATTTCCTCTCCGTGTCTTTCAGAGCAGACAAAGCTCCCATAGCTATTGTTTGTTTATTTACTCTGGGCTTTTTTTTTCTTGCTTCCATCATGGCTGAAAAGGAAGAAAAAAAAAGATACAGAAGAAGGGTGAAAGGGATGATAAGATAAAGAGTAAGGCAGTTATACAGAGAGGCACATGATATGGGCACATTTGTGCACATGCAAACATGCACAAGGAGAAGCACACGCACACACACACACACACACAGACCATCAGCCTAATTACTAGCGACAGGAAGGCAGCTAGGGGAAACGGCTACAGCCCCGGCCACTTCCACTGTGGTGCACCGCTGGCATTATGCCCTATTTATGCATTTAACGCACATACACACACACACACACGTGTGTATATATGCACATTAAAATGCTCTCATTTAGCACACATTCACACACACGTATCAGTGCACAAATAAGGACAGCTGCATTCACACACAAAATGTGCTCACAGATAAAGAAAGGCACCAAGACGCATGCATGCAGAGAGACAGAAAAGGAAAATGAAATTACATGGTTGCTAGTGTTATCACTTACAGTGATTCAGCACCATGGACATAACCACATGTGCAGTAATGGAGATAAAAACAGACACATTTGCACTCCACATACAGACAGATATGCAGTCGAACGACGGCAAGTCCTGGGGCGCAGGCTTCTGAGTCCTTTAATTGGATGTGTGTTTTGACAAGCTAATCTCAAGAACAGGACACTGTCTGCCCACCAGAGCCTTTCTGCATTCACTTGACGATCACTGAAATGCATCTTTAATGACCTAAGAGACATATTTATTCAGTTTTATAACTGTCTGATGTATGTGTTCACATTTGTGTGCCTATCTGAGCTACACATTTACATGCGGGACCAGCTACACAAACGGAAATCTTCAGAGGTCATCTGCAGTGTAATATTTGTGAATCCATTAGGTTGTCAGATACTGATACAGCCCCTGTGGAAACATTACCAACTAATCCAGCTATTATAGTTTTTAATCTCTGGATTGGAGCTTGTAGTGCTTTATTGCATGCAGTCATTAAGTTGATTTATAAATTTTATTTTGTGTTTCATACTGGTGCTCAACGCTTGACGTGCTATAGATGTGTGCTGATTTTACAGAAACTAGAAACTGTTTATTGTAACATGTCATACTCTAAAAATCAAACCCACTGGAGGGGAAAACAGTCACCTCCCTAATATGTAACTGAGGGTTGCAAAATTGACAAAATGACTAGCTGTTAAAATACTAGAATTCCCAATGTCAGAGGATTATTTGGGTGTAGTTTTGTTGTAGTTAGTAGCAGCTAGTTAGTTTTCTAAGACCCTAACCTTTGGCCCCAGTCACACAGACCTAGAGACCAGTTGGGGACCGCCTAACAACCAATGGTCACTAGGCAAAAATAGGTATTTCCCAATCATTTGTGAGTGGTTGCTGGAGGTTGAAATTAATTGCTAAAGTCCCTGTCACACAGGCCTAGAGACCCGTCAATGATCCACTGGTAATCACTGGTCACTAGGGAAGAAATGTGTATTCCCTGACTGGTTGGCAAGGGGTTGCTGGAGGTAGCTGGCAGTCGCTAGGTGAAATTAGTCACATAGAGGTATTTGGTGCTGTACCGAAAACCTCCTTGTATTTGCTTTGGCTGCTAGCAGATTACCACGGTCATCCATATTTTGCATGGAAGACTCCGACTTGTCTAGAAACACTCAGTAACTACTCACTAAGCAGTGGTGAAACTGTGAAGAATGCAACCCAAAGCGGAAACAGAGACCGTTCACTTTCAAAGTTGTCTGTCTCCGGTTTGTGTTACACTTTTTCAAGTATGACGTAAACCGCTCAGTGGCTAGGTAGTGAGTTTTTGCAGACAAGCCAGCATTTCCGTCCAAACTCCAGGCGACCACGATCACTGACCAGTTTCTAGGCCTGTGTGACTGAGGCCTAGCACCTTATGTAAGGTTCCTCACACACAAAAAGCGTATACACTACTCACAGAAAGTTAGGGATATTCGACTTTCGGGTGAAATCTATAGAAAATGTAAAAAGTTCATGCTACAGTGATATTATATCATGAAAGTAGGGCATTTAAGTAGAAGCACGCAATGTTAATTTCTTCATCTCAAACAATTAATTGAAACAAAAGCAAACAACAGTGGTGGGTATACCGCAACAAAAAATGTCAATGTCTCAATAACTTGTCATGTGTCAGGTGTCGTCTTGGTTTCATGATGTCAAAATGTGAACAACATAATGAAGAGGACTGTTTAAATACAAACTGTCATTGAACCAGAACATTTAGTGGTCGATTCATGGATCACACACTTGTTGTGATTTTTGTGGTTAATCACCTTGTTAGAGAACAGCATGTTATGCAGAAAGTACTAAAACACTGAACAGTTGGACATGTGCATTCAGAAGTTTAGAGAAGGTCAAATTAAGTTCACCTGTAAAGGTTACAGTGCATTTTAGGTGAATTCTGAAATTTCATTAGAAAGCCGAATATCCTTTTTTGTGAGTAGTGTATAATAATCCTCTGACAAAGCACCCCATGTGTTACAAAGCTAATCTTAGCTATGTGTTAGGAACTACTTTAGTTTACTAAGGCAGTTGAAAACACAATATTATTTATTATTCTACTATGATACAAGTTATACAAGTCAAAATGCTTCAGCTTAACTTCTAGAAATACAGCAGGCTAAAGCTAACATTTGGATATTTTACTCAATGATTAAATTTTTGCTGCGTACCTATGCTAACTAAGCACCAGGATCCCACAGTTTTCCCATGCTTCTTGTTAATGCCTCAATGCTGGCAGTATCCACTTTTGTCTCCTGAAAGGCTCAGGGTGTTTTGGGGTGTTTGGCAGCTTATAAAAATTGAGCTCTGGGTTCTTTATCCCGTTAGTAGTGCAATACACCACACTGCCTTAAGGGCCTTGACACCCTTCAGGCATTCTTTAGCTTTTTGCTAGCAGACAGAATTTACAAGGAGGCCTCTTCACACAATACAAAGTCTAATGGAGAGCCATAAACTGTTTCCCCTTCCTGTCTTGGTGGATCTTATTTAAGCCCTGTCTCAATGGAAGAATTTGATTGCCAGATAAATACATAAACAAGAGAGAGAAGATGATTGATTGCTAGTCACATCAGAGATAGTTAAGGTCATTTGCATGTCCTTGATGTGCCATGGGTTTGGCGCGAGAAGCAATCCATGATTCACTTTATATGATAGCTGGACACTATTTTTTTTTTTTTTCATTCTTTCCCATCATATTAGTTATGAAAGCAAATATAGAGCAGCACTACAGCTTTTTATGTTGATATTTTAAAAACAAAGTGATGACCATGTTAGTCGCTCTGTAAGTCTATATTGTGCTTAGATACTGCTTTCTGCTGTGTGCTAGCATTAGCATGCTTTTCATACAGTGACAATTCCATTACCCTGATATATTGCAGACATAATGCTTAGCATTGTAACAATCATAGTTTGCCATGTGAGCATGCTGACACTGACTAATTAGCGGTACACACATTGGAGCTTTTTTAGTTTTTGCTTAGGATAAAAACTCGGCAGGAAACCAAGTATCTCTGTACAAAATACCATAGCAAAATTTAACATATTTCAGTGTAGGAGCCCAACTGATTAACAAATCAAGCCCTGTCATTACCATGGCTAAAAACTGACGGAAAAGGGGATCTGTGAAATGACTCTTAGCTGTATTTCACCACAATGTAAATATTCAGAATAATGAAATGGATACCACAATGTGCATGTAAACAATGGCACAGATAAACCTTCAGGTCGTCAACACTGTGACTCTCTCACACAATTTATTTCCTGGCAATAGCTTCACACTTTGAAGGAGAGCACATCTGAAAGCATTCAAGTGGAAAGTGCAGGCAATAAGGCTTTGTCAGGATGGCACATACGATCCTCCATGCTGTCTGATGTAACACTGGAATAGCAAGTGATGT
Organism: Ptychochromis oligacanthus; assembly: GCA_015103295.1. Classification (NCBI taxonomy): domain Eukaryota; kingdom Metazoa; phylum Chordata; class Actinopteri; order Cichliformes; family Cichlidae; genus Ptychochromis; species Ptychochromis oligacanthus. Next base: position 9,667 of record VVAS01024605.1, read on the forward strand.
CCTTTCTCTGCATTCAGCTGTCAATATAAAAAGGTTTTATAACAGCTCGTACAGTTCATGCATAGCCTGTACCCACTTGTAAAGATTTTCCAACATGCCTGTACCCAGCAAAATAAAGCTAAACACACTAATCTGGACACTTCAAGTGTACAAGTTTATGTCGCACTGCATTTTCTGCAAAACTCTTTCTTTTGTCTCTTCCTCCTACAGACAGATGACAAGTTAACCTCTTAACATCCACCAGGTCATGAGTGGCCTGTTTAGGGTTAGGGGTAGGGTTAGGTTCATATCTAACCCTTCATATGGAATTTTTGCCCATTCACTTACCCAAATGGGCCAAAGTGCATGTGAGAGACTTGATTTGAAAGGCAGCATCTTCTAATTCCTGCTTGCTTGTTAGCATGTAATCCTAACCCTAACCCTACAGTAAGTGATTAAAAGTTTAACTGATAAAATGGGAACCCTTGACTGCTCAAACATTGTGTTTGGTCTGTACACACCTTTAGGTGTACATAAAAGACAGAGGAGTCCCACTGTGAAGCCTTGAGCTGAGCACTATTCTACCACTATATAGGCTATACAGAAACTGGATATAACTAACGCAGGGTGGATCTGACCGACAAACCAAGGGATACGGCTCACTCATGCAGCAGCAACTTGTCAATCACAAGGTAGGCCCACCATGCAGCCTACCCTGGGACCATAATTCACAAAATGAACATCATGTTCTGTTTAAAAAGACTTGAAACTATCGACTGAGGCCATAAACGTCGTAGATTAAGCGAGACAAAGGTGGTTTTCCACTTTGCTAAAATAAATCTGATTATATAGAAGTCAGTCGCCCAACATCTTAGAAAGAACAAAACTGACAACACAACAAAGTTAGGAAAGTATAATTTTAAGAAGTTGGAAACCATGTCACATTTCTCTGTGTCCATCATTAGAGCCACCAAGGTTAAATCTTTTATGTTGGGCTTGGACAAACTTGTCTGACGACAAAGCGGAATTGGTATTCTTTCTTTATGCACTAATGCTTTGCATGTGCATGCTGAATCTTTTTGTGTCAGCTAATACAGTAAAGTTTTTACTGTGTAGCTACTCCTTAACAAGAAGTGCTGCTGCTGCTGCACACCTTATCTGACTGCCCTTGGTGTCATTATGGAATAACAATGCAGTGCACACGTCCAGCCACATAAAGAGAAAGTGAGAGACTGAAAGAGCGAGAGGAAGCCATAGAGAAAGGAGGGTGCCTCACAAATTACTGCTCCCGCTTTCATGGCATCGGAGGGGGGTTTATTTGGTTCACTTCGAATGTCAGAGACGGACAAGAAAAAGAATGAGAGAGAGCGGGAGATAAGGGACCAACTGTGGGGAGAAGATGTACTCTGTGCAACGACTGAATAAAAGTGGGGAGATTTGGACAAGGATTTCTCCTACCATTCCTTGTTGCATTAATTCAGAAGCTTTGCTCTGTTTACCGAGAATGCGCTGACATTTTCTCCTTGCAGCCTTTGTCGTGCTGTCACGCAATCAGAGCCTTGGATGTAACACAGTAATTATAAAAGTCAATATTGAAAAGATCATCATGCAAATTGGTGTGTGCATTGGGAGTGATGATGCCATACAAATTCTATTAGCATAATTTGGTCTGTCTTCTCCAAATAGAAAAACAAAATCGGTCCTCGGTGTCAGTCAAAAGACTTGATGAACTGTAATGGGTAACCCTAAAATCAATCACTAACGTTCAAAACCATTAAACAATTACACTTGCCCCGAGCAGGTTAGCCCACTTTCTGTGTGCTCTGAATTGTGATAGGCTTTTCTCAGCACACTAGTTTGAAATGTGCAGATCTGCATTGCTCTCATCTGGAACTGTGCTAGAGGCAAATTATCTAACTGCCCCTCCCCCACCCCACATCTCTTTTATCTAAAACTCCCAGGGTCCTCTCTGGTACTTTTGGCAAGTTGGCAGCTAATGTCCAACCCTGATGAGAACCACTTGTGAGGACAATTCCAATTTCACAGCAGGTGGGAAAACAACACTTTTATCTGACTGAAATTGTTCAATTAGCTCCAAATAAAGTCAAACATTTCTCTGCTTCCTCCAGGGGTTATGGATGAAGAAGTGAAAAGAGAATAAAAGACCTTGATTTTGCCCATTTAGGGCATGCTATGATTTTTAATTACCCAATGGAAGGAGTCTTTTATTGAGCTACACTGCTTCACACTGTCACCTGTCCTCTCTAATTGTGTGTCTTCACTCCTGAGGGGAGTTGGAGGGGAATGTAATTACAGTGAGATCAATAGTCAAGCATCAACGATGACAGAGTAACGATTCATATTATATGCAGATTGATTCATTTCCGGACATTGTTTAGTTTAATTTAATGGAAGTCTGCAAGCTCGGGGGGGAATTTTCTCACATTTAGAGAACAAGGCTATAAAGACAATTATACGGACAAGTTTAATTGTCTGGGAACTATATGGACTGATTAAAAACCACAGTAAGAGCAACTAACAGCAGGTTTTAGGGTAATTTTGGAGGCATGTTGGATACTTACAAAGTCAGTTAATTTTATGATTTTTTAAAGTTTTACAAAAAAAGGGTCTTACTAATGCTTCAGAAAACCATTTTTTTGTAAATGAATACTGTAAATAAAGTAGAGTCTACAGTCATGACATCAGTTCTTCATCAGATGATCCCTTATGAACAAGCACTTGGCGACAGTGTGAAGGAAAAACTCCCTTTTAACAGGAACAAACCTCTGGCAGGCAAGTTCTTAGTTTTTAAAAAAGAAAAAAAAAGAAAACCTTATTTAAATTTGGGCCATCACCACTTTAAGGTCATGTCCTTGAATATCTCTCAACTGCCTCTATCATGGTTGCTATTTTTAGATTGCTCGCTGGAACTCCTGTTCTGACCATCTGCACTTTTATGAAACTTGATTTACTGTCTGCATAAGCTTAAAGTCTAAGGTGAAACTGCAGCTGCAGTTGTCCTAGCATCAAACTATGTCAAATTAACTCAATCAGACACTCAGAGTCAGTAGGATTCCTCTTCTGGCTACACGTAATTTCTCAGCCAGGTTTCATAACAATACATCCAGTAGCTGTTGAGATGCTTCACTAAAAGACAAGAGTTCAATCTCGTGTCTGTGCCAAAGTTTATGCCAACGCTATGTAAGTGAAACATTTGACCTGGTGAAGTCAGATGATGATGGGAAAGCTGTAGTCACAAGGATTTGTCAGTGGGAAAAAAAATGTCGAGAGTAAACCAAACAATTAAAAAATCATCCAATGATTAAGGTATTTCCGTTGAATTACCTACTCATTTGTACCTGCCTACCTAGCTATCTACCTTGCTTAGTTAGGTGATGTTCGGACACTCATAGTCACACAAATATGCCTTCTAGAAAACATCAATATGGCAGTCCATCCAATAATTAAACTATTTTGGTTAAACTACCTATGCCTAACTACGTACCTACCTTCCTATTAACACAATAAAAAGCCGTCAAAATCCTAGTATATGTATTTTTGCATGATTATGCATTATGTATACCTTACCTTCCCACTGGGATCAGGCCACATAAAGAGAATATGTATATTTAAAAGAATAATTATTACTATCATACTTTAAACATTTACCCTTTCTTTCAACATTTCTCAGTGTTCCAGAGAGTTAAGGTGAAAGAGAGTATTTGATGGATGGGCCATCGACTTGGAAGGCCACTAAGGATATGTAAGACTGTCTACCAAAGACTTTAAAGTGCAAATAATCCACAGAAATACATTCTGTACAGCAGACAGCTGTCTCCCCGATGTAACATAGCTACCACTGAATGCTTGTCAGCTTTTACTGACACTGCTAGTGCGTATTCAAAGCAGAGATCTATAGTAAAATGGCACAGTGGAAAACAATGACAAAGGATAGGTCCTTCGAGTGGCTGAGTCATTTCAGGATGACACCAGGATAGATGGAAAGAAAAAAAGGGAAACAAACAGCAAGTGACAGAAACAAAAAGGGAACAAAAGACATGTTGAAGGACTGAAGCAAAGAGAAATGTCAAAAATAGATGAAAGTTCTTTTGCGTGTCACCAGGTTCCTATGAAGTGCATCCCCCAGAGACAGTGACACCACCCCTCATGCCCAAGAGGAGGCATAATATTAAAAAAGGCAAAGGTCTGTCCTCTGCACTGAGTATGTATTTGGTCACTGTGTCCCAGCAGACGACGGGAAAAGGTCCATTTGTCAAAATAATTTTTTTCTGTCCAGGACCATTTCAGCCAAGCATCCATTACTGAACCCCTGAATTCATGCAACATTAAACTGCCAGTAACCCAGCTGGTCACTTTCTCCATCTGAATGAAACACTAGAGCGGAAACCCCTTTGAGGAAATGCACTTTACAAAGGTACAGCATGATAAATGAAGCAATATTAGTTGGTGTGGACTAATGTTTGGCCAAAACAGGGAGCTTGATTTCATTAGAATTTTTCAGCAGCACTAAAATGCCCCTGGTGGACCATTCCTGGTGTAAGATCCATTTAAAGGGCATTTAGAGAAACATTTCACAAACGTGTTCCTCGGTTAAAGATTTATGTCCTACACATGACAGATTTATGAATGTTCTTATGATTATATTCTATTATGTGAAACCCAATGTAAATGCTATATAAGGTTTATGGAAGTACCCGTTTTAAGAATTTTAGTTTTAAGAATTTCAGAACAGTAAAATAATACAATACAAACAATAGACATACAGTGACATAGACTGCCAGTCTCAATAAAGAGATGCACTAAAGCCTCCAAATGCTGGCTGTGTTGACAAATTTGACCAAATTGGCACAAAATAAAGGCATCACCTTTTATCTTAGGCCCCAGTCACACAGGGACTGGTTGTCAATTGCTTGGTAACCTCTGATTGCTAGGGGAAAAAATGTATTCCACAACTGGTTGGTGAGTGGTTGCTGGAGGTTACTGGCTCCAGTAACCGCCAGCAACAGCAACAGCCAGTTCACCTAGCAACTTGCTGTTGCTAGGAGAAATTGGTTGCAAAGAGGTAGTGTTTTCTAAAAAACACCTCCTTGTGATTTCTTTGGTCGCTAGCAGGTTGCCACAATCATGCGTAGTTTATACTTATCTGAAAACACTCACCAACTACTCGCTAAGTGGTAGTTAAAATGTGGAGTGTGACCGCTTGCCTTCCAAGTAAAAGTTGCAGCTTTTGAAACTTGTTGGTTTCGGCAGTACGACACAGCTTTTACTTTAAAGGTGAACATTCTCCATTTCCGGTTTGTGTCGTATTTTTTCAGGTTTTACCACCACTGTGGTTAGTTGGCAAGTGTTTGCGGACAAGTCAATGTCTTCCATGCAAAAACTTCCTTCCTGCACCAAAAACCTTGTGATCGTGCAGGTCGCTTACAGATTTCTGCGGATAACCAGCGCAATCACAAGGAGGTTTTCAGTCCAGCACCCTGGTTGTGACCAGTTTCACCCAGCGACAGCCAGCAACCTCCAGAAACCACTTGCCAACCGGTCGTAGAATACACCTTTTTCCCTAGCAACCGGAGGTTGACAATGGGTCGCCCATCGGCCTCTAGGCCTGTGTCACTTTGAAATTTTTGTACGTACACAATATAATTTTAATAAGTTTTTATTTATTTTTTTAATCATATTTATTTTTATTTCTATTTTTACTTTAACTAATATGTTTTTTTTTTCTGACAAAACTTGGATTACAGCTGACAGTGAAGAAGAAATCTTGTAATCCACATGTAATCTGATCATCATGAAGGACTGAAGTTAAACTTTTTAAGACTGGTATGGACATCAAAGATCTTTCTTTCACTATGAAGATTGTTTTCCCTTTATTAGAGGTGTTCATGATGTCTGAAAGAAGAGGTGTGGTGTTTGTAGCAGTTTGTGCTAAATTTTGAATTGTCTTTATACTGTTTACATCCCTGGTATGCAGCATACTCGAGGTCTGTTTCGCATATATTAAAAACTGGGACATAGGAACATAGTGGGACATAGGAAACTGAGTCATACTTTAATGATGTTTCCTACTATTATTTTATTGTATTGATTTAGGCAAATGGGTTTTAATGGTTGGCTGCATCTGTGCCATGATTGCACATCTTTGACACGTCTTTGTTTTGCTTTGTTTTCCAGTTTCCATCTCCTGCCAAGGCTAAATCACAGTGATCATGGATCTCTTGTCATGAGTGGGGAACAAAACGACTAGCTATCACTGGAGGCACCAAGGACAGAGGTGGGAGCCAGGAGCTCCGCCTTCTCTCTAGCCCACCCTGAAACCTCTTGAATAGAGGGCATTTGGGCGAGTGAAGTGTTTGGAACTCCAGCTGCATTTACACCAAGCCTTTTATTTCGCCAACAAACAGAAAAGGAGTTTAGTGAGAATAGAAATGACCCAATCACTTCAGACTGCTTCCCTTAAGAAAGACATTTGACTCACTTATACAGAGGTGGTGTCAACTGTTCTTGGTTTTCTGAGAAGAATATTTCCATGTGTATTTCTGTTTTAATTCTTTCATACTGAGTAATTAAAAGAGGCAGGAATGTCAGAGATTTTTACAGCAGTACAGACATCAGTTTTTTCTCTTCCTTTCCTTTCTAGGTGTTGAACATCTTCCCATGGCTACTACTTGTGTGTAAGATTCAGCAGCTGTCACCTTGTTAAAAGGAGAAAACTAAAAGCTCCAAAAAGGATTTCACTAATGCATCGCCTGTGCTGTTCTTAATTTAGACCAGAAAGGAA
>VVAS01024726.1:1751-14285 GCA_015103295.1 Ptychochromis oligacanthus
CCTCCAGAAAATTTTTTTTGTTTTTTTTCTCTTTTTTTTCTGGGCTCTTTGCGATTATTTTTTTTTTTTTTTTTTTTTTTTTTTTTTTGGGTGTGTGTGTGTGTGTATGTCAAAGACACATACAGGGTGGCAGCTGATGAGACATTCATAGAGTTCCAGATAAACATTATAACCTTTTTAGTGTATCAAAATAATGTATTTTATCCTCAGATTGCAATCACGAGTGTTCCTGCATTCAAACAAAAAAGAACATTGACAAATATTACCATGGAAACTGTAAAGCACTCAGAACCCTGTATATACGCAGGTAGACTGAAAATAAATAGAGTAAATAGGCTGAATCTTGGTATATTGGATAACATTATCACAGATTATCGTTGGTGTTATAAATAACCTGGTTTTCTTAAACAAGCTTCCTTATAATGGTGAACTACAGATGATGTTGAATATTCATCCTTCTGAACAGTAAAGGTCATCTCTTGATATTTGATTAGCATGGAACTGATATGAATTCTAGCAAATATTTTCAATAAAATGCACATTCCTACTACAGTAAAGTCCTGAATATGTCCTCTGATTTGTCTTTCTTTCCATTTATTGACGCATTTTATCCATCATCTGTCTTAGATCATAACTCATAATGTAATATGTAACCATAATGTCACATGTAGAACCCATTTTAAAAGAATAAGACCTATCCATTTTGCTGATCACTTTTTTCGCTCCCTTCAGCCCTCACTAATGATGATAATTGGAGACAGCGCTGCCTGGGTGACAGTTTGGCACTGCCCACTCATCGATCTATTCATTTTACCCTCAGATTAATGTGCCGACTGTGACCCTGGTGACCTCCGGTCTGCAGGGAGTCCAGTCACCTGCTCAGGTCGTGCACCCCTCTTCTGCAGACTATACTGCTGGAACAACTGTACTATAATTGCGCCTATGTAAAAAGAAAATAGAGTGAGTGATAATTTAGTTTGGGCCAGCTGCCAAATGGAAAATAAAGATGTAATTAGAAAGTAAAATGAACATAGATTTGCTATAGTACACATATTTTATTGTGCAATCCCAGAGCGCACACACATACACACACAAAACAACAACAGCAACATATATAGTACTCTGTCTGTCTCTCTCTCTCTCGCTCTCTCTCACACACACACACCCACATGCACACTCAAACAAATGCCTTTGTGGTCTAACAAAGAAAAATCAATAACTTTTTCACACAGCTAATCAAACATGATCTGTTTGGATTTTGGACAGCAAAGCAGTTGATTTAAATTGAATAAACCCTCTCCAGTGCTAGAGCAGTGGCTTTACCCTCCTCTCTCTTTTTGAGCTCCATGAGGGTATCTGAAATTGTCATAGAGCTCACAACATTTTCACTCTACTGCACTCACCTTAACATCTCTCTACGCCACCTTACCTGTTTATTGTTGTCACTTTACTCTCTCCCGCGTTCTTTTTCTAATCCGAGGTTTATGACTGGGGTTGCACAGTTCGGATGTCTAGTGGGAGTTATGATTATGAACAGTGAGGCTTTGACACTAGGATAATTTATAGTACAGTAGTCACTGAAGGTGTGCTCTGCTCGTGCCACCCGGGGAGATGCCTTCCATCACAGCTCATTTGCATTCACTCGATTTCTGCGGCGACGATGACTCATACCCACTAATGAGGCACCCACAGGACAGGAGAGTGCTCAACCTACAGTTACACTATTGTTTCATCCTTCCCTGCAAACCTGTGCGAAGCTCCTCACCAGAGTATCAGTTGTGGGAAAGCAGTCATAACTGTTCAGTTCACTCCAACACCCCATAATACCTTTGAGTCTGTGTGAGGTATCCTAACGATAATGTTACCAGTAAAATTATACAGCTTTGTGGCCCAAGATGCCTTCAAATGTTCTTTGTCATATTTTGATGTCTCATTTTACCACGGTGCACATGTAATGTCACTACACCCAATACGTTCCGTCACACTTTTGTTGTTTTCATTAAAAGGTGCGGTAACTTTCCAGGGAACAATTTGTAACAATTTAATCCTGCCATTTTACAAGCAAAAATGCATTATCGTTCAGTACAAATGAGAGGTAATGTGTAGTCATCGGTGATCAAACCGTGCACGCTCTTGTAGGGTTGCCGAGTCCAAAACCGTAATTGCGATGTGATTTTCTGCCTCCCAATGACTCGTGACCACGTAGAACACAAATTTTTATTTCATTACAGTAAAAAAGCCATTTCCAGTGTAATGAAACAGAAAAGAAGTAGCAGAGCAAAGGGAACATGTTCCTGTATATTGAATATCAATATGCGTGTTTGAAACTGAGTAACATTTAAGTGTTTTTGCATTTCCAAACTGTCATATCCGCACACATGAATCATCTCATATGAGCGGATTTGGTTGATTTTTGGTTGCACGTTCCGTTTCCGTGCTGGTAGATGACTGTCATATCCAAATATTGTGTACACTTTCGTCTTACTTTTCACTTTAGGGATGTCAAAATGCATGCGGTAGATAATGAAAACACCGCATTGCCTGAGGTAAATTTAATAGAGTCAGTGAGCTATGAAACCTGACTGAATAAGAGGTAAAGAGTTTAAATGTAATATTGTTCCCACACCAGTGGTGGAAAAATCTCTGTACTGGCATTTTTCTTTTAACTGTAGTGCCTTTCCAGTGAGACAAGCCTGTAAGGTTTCCTCTTTTTTACAGAAAGAAAAGTAACTATTTCTCTGCAGTTTGGCTTTCTGTAAACCCAGTAAGACATATAAACACCGATTAATTGTGCTTGTGTGAATGGAAAATATGTAGCTATGTACAGTGTAAATGCACGCTACTGTGTACATGCAATTCTAAAGATCTCCTAAAAGGAAAATACAAGTGGATATTATGACTTTCTGTCCACAAAAGGCAAATTTATTACTTTTAAATGCAATATGTTGGTTCAAAATCATCCATATGACAATGATGGCTCAATTTGTAAGTCATTTTTTCAATTGTGTGTCAAGACACATACATGCACAACACTATCAGGATACATTACCTGCATAGCTGTGGGAGAATGAACAGCAGGAAACAAAAACAGGAAGAAGTTTAATCACTAAAAACCCATGCACTTTCTCCCTCCTTTGTTCTGTCTTTCTTTCAGCTTATTAAATTTTGTCCTAATTATCAGCCAGCTCACAGCCATGAACTCAAAATGAGTGTGTAAATTTATATTTCCGAGTCTTATAACAATGCACGGCATCATTTGAATAATTTCCTTCTCATATTCTTTGTAGCAGGGATCCTCAGGTCATTCTTCGCAGGGGAAATAATTGTCCTCCTCTTTGAACACTAAACTCCAAAGGCAAGAGCACATTTTAAAGCTTCTCAGTGGACATTAAACATTTCCATCCATGATTTATCAGAAAATAAAAGTAATAATTCAAAGTGTTTAGTAGCATTAAGTTAAAAAAAAATGCACGAAAAAAAGGCCCAGTAAAAATGCCTTCAAATGAAGGTTTTATGTTCAGCAGAATCCTCCCAGTGTTTTGCAAATGCAGTTCTTTCAACTGTATGTAGTTTGGTTGTGTTCCTAATTTAGACATCACATACTGTATCTAAACTGATTTGTGCTCTCCTGCTGTGTGTGGCCTTTCAGTCACAGTGCCATTACTGGAGGAGAGCCGGTTTTGACTGACAGGTTTAGTGGGTGGTAAAGATGTGTGTGTTCCCCCGAGCGAAAAGTGCAGCAGTTGTCGCCGCTCTTCCCCCCCTCTCCCATCGATCACAGGCAGTTAGACCATGTCTGTCCACATGAAAGGTCACTGGCTCTTTCTATGTCTCCTGACAGTAGTAGCTGTTTACATACATAAAAGCCTGAGGGGAGGCATGTGATGCTCTGGATGTTCACCTTTAGTGCTTTATATGCCACCTTAGGGACCTAGTGGAATGACTTTGGATTGCCTCACCAACAGTGACTTATAAAAAGTAAATGGCCCCATTGAGAAAGGAAATACTGAGTTCATTTTACCCTGCTATGTTCTAAAGTTGATGAAATTACTCTGTCCCCTTCAGTTGGCAGCAAGAATCAAGTATTAATTACAGTTAATCAAACTTTGCAGATTATAGAGGAATGTAGAGAGGGTGAAAAATTGGACGAGTACTCGCTGGCTTCATTCAAGGCATGTTGGTGCATTTAAAGTGCTGAACAGCCTTTTTGCTGAGGTTGAAATTTTGGAGTATTAGCAAGTTATTAACTTTCTCTAATAGGAAAATCCCGCTCTAGGAATGCAAATGAGGTGAAAGAGCAGTAAGGTGACAATGAGAGCACTGCTCAGCTGCTCATGGGATAATAATGATGTGTTCATTCATGCACAGGGTAAAATGGCCTCTGTGCCCTTCAACGCTCGTCTAGCACTGACTTGTCAAAAGTCAGTCCAACATTTTTTTCTTTTTTAAACTGTCTAGTTATGAAATTGAATGTCACGGTCCGTAAACAGTTGTTATTTATTGGGAAAACCACCAAGGGATTCCCATGTGTGGTTATACTGTGAGGCTGTCTTGATGAAGATGGCTATTCGATGATGATGGTCATTGATCTTTGCTATTTCATCAGCATGGCTGACTGTAGCCATTTTGGTGCCCTAGAGGAGATTAGGATTTGGTACCCCCACCTCCATGTGTGGATTTCTGCATGCTTTATTATTAACGCTGATCAAACTGACTGTTCACTGTAAGCTAAAACTACCTTCAGGCCACCTGGAGAACTGGGACATAGTTCTCCAGCGGTTCACCACTGCTAACAGTCGCCCTCCATAAAAACAACAGCTGTGATGAGTTCAGAAACCAACCTGAGCACACAAATGATTACATATTAAACTGTGACTCTATGTCTGGCAGACTCAGCGGTGTGAGCAGTGTTGGTTGTAACGTGTTACTGTAATAAATTCAGTAATCACATTACAGTTACATTTATGTTGTTACTTGCGATATAAATGCTCTTCAGTTATCGGCAGGATGGGAGGATAGGAAAAAACAATCATCAGATGTACCTTCTTCTACCTGCACACTTGTGTTACAGTCAGCTAACTTCAGGCCATGTGGAGAGAGAAGGAAAATGGTGGAGTGGTCTATAAGTTTTGAGGACTCAAAAGAACCCGGAGGGATATTAAAGTTGAGTGTATGCCGACACCAGCCAAGAAGCCAGAGTAACAAAAGCAGTGATGAAGTGCTAGACTTGTAGTATTGAAGCCTTCATTTCTACAGTAAAATCACCATGGACTGGTTTCCAACATAGCTGTGCCTTTGTGTTGAAAACCTAAGCACATAAAGAAATATCCTGTATCCTGTGTCTGTGCGTGGGACTGTAGCCTAAGGTGTATATTGTTAAATGCATCTTAGGCCATGTTGCAGAGCAATGCAAAAGTAATCCAGCAAGTAGTATGACAAATGAATTTCTCCAGGGAGTACTTAAGTCAGGTATTGCATTACTTTTTAAAAAAGTAACGAGTAATGTGTAATGCATTACTTTTTTTAAGTAACAACCCTAACACAGGGTTTGATGTATAAAAAAATTTTGATATGATTTAGCATTATCCTGTCTCTGTTTGGGGAATAATTAAAAGTTAGAGTAATAAATGAAGTCGCCAGGTCAGTAAATCGCTTTGGGTACGCTCATATTTATTCTGTGCCTGTAGTTAAAGCTGCAGATATTTAATAAAGTCAGAGGAAAAAGCCTTTGTGCACACAGCTAAAAGCACCAAACACAACTTGATCTCCTGATAACATTTTGTTAAAAAACCCAGATCACACTCATTTGTGAGTTTCATTAATAACCTCTTGCAGACAGGTCTGTGTGTCCTCATCTACACACTTTGTTTGTCTTTTACGTGACCAGTATATTTACTGTGTATATCTTACAATGGTCTAATAGTGCCTATTGTAGCTGTGGTGGATTTTAAATTTGAATAATCCATCAATCGATGATTAATGATTAATGATTAATGATTAATGATCCTTAGCCCATTTTGGTGCCCCCTCTGGCATTTGGAGCCCTACACACAGAGAGTGGTGGGTGTGTGTTTCCAGCTGTGGCGTTGCTCATCAGGGTTGGGTCATCTTTATTCATGTTTTTTTATTGATTTTACAGGGATGATTTATTTTGTAATTGGGAAAATATGCAGCATCAGGTGCATAAATCTTTCCTCTACACAAAAGATGGCCACTTGACCAAAATATATCTATTATGTATCTATTATTTCATTTAAAAAAAAACATACTAAGAGGAATTTTAGTCTTTTATTTCTCTGCATATGCTTTTTTTTTTTTTAAGAAGCCTGCCCTACCCCCTCTTTCTACAGAGTCCCCAGGGTATGATACATTATATCATTCTGCAGTGTGTTGTTAGGCAAGAACTGGCAGTCAAGGCTGATAGCAAAAGGCAGCAGATATGAATGTGGGGTGACATGGCTGTTTCTGTTACTATGTGTGTGTCCAGTAAATCGCTGCTTCTACATTCCTGTGATGCTTTCATAACACATCTGTCATATGGTGAAGCTCCACAGATTCAGTAATGTGCTTTAATAATGTTTCCCTGCCCATGTTAGTAGGAGCAGTAAAGAAGCAGCAACAGGTAATGTGGCAATATTCTTATTGTCATAGATCCAACTACAAATACATCCATAGTGTGAGCATCAACCACATCCACAGCTTTGGCCAGGCCGAGCAGGTGCAGCTGTGCTCACAACCAGTGGCTGTACGCTGCTGCAGCCTGGCATTTTAAAATGAATAATGACCAATAAATGCTTCATGTAAAATATCTCATTATCTCTTTCTATAGTACCTGCAGAGAAGTTCCCTAAACCTACAGTGTGTTATAACTGGACCAGAGTAAAGTAATAACTTTTCCTTTGGATCGGGGAAATGCAATAAAAATACAGCACAGGAACACAAAAATTAGAACGTCAGGTAACCTAACGTTTATTAAAGTTATAGAACATAAAAAGTATTAAAACGTAATGCAAGGGAATGGAAAATAATAAGAGAAAAATACATTCTCACAGTGATCATATGGGGGATCCTTTACTGTTTAATCATCACTGTATATTTAAATTAACATTTATTTATTTAAATTAACTTTGACATGGCTGTCGTCATGTCAAAGTTTAAAATTTGATAATTACAATACCTTAAAAATTAACAGCCTCAACTGTCATTTAATGTTAAATTGCACACATTGGCATGTTAATACACTATGACTGTGAGCATGATAAATGCATATAAATGTTAACATGCTGATATTTGGCATTTATGGAGCCCTTGAGGAGGAGTTATCCTTAAGACATGGACATTTTATATTGTGAATTTGAGTGTAGCTAAATAAGTAAAAGGGTTATAAGTCAGATTTGCTGTCTTCTATAGAATATATGCTGTTAAGTTGACATAAATGTTAATGTGAACGTTAAAAGCATGTGAACAAATGAATCAACATACCTGCCAGTGTCACTAATGACAAATGTGGATGCACTGAATTATAGTACAATATCAAAACTATCATAAGATCCACAACACTAAACTAAATTAATCAATTCATCCTGCAACTACAACCTCACCAAAACTGAAAGATAGCTGAGGAAATCGAGACAGTAATTAAGTGAATTAAGAAACACTGTTCAGACATGATAAGATGTCACTAAGCGTCTCTTTTACATGCTGCTTCAAATGTCTGGGAAATGAGGTGTATGACATGAACAAAGTGAGTGAGGTACCAAACAAACACACACAACAGATGGAAAGGGGGTGGCATCAGTTAGCAGACATGTTCCACTCTGTGTGCCACCGTGTTTTTCCAGCTTGCTGGTGTGCTCGCCATGCATCAGTTGGCCCCATTACAAATCCTCTCAGAAATGTTATTAGAGTCAGTGACCTTTCAGACAACAACCAGAATGCTCAAACACAATACCTTAAATGCTCAAAAGCCCAATTCACAATACCTTTGGAACTGTAGATTTTTTTTTCCCCCTGCTCTACTACAACACATGGTAAATGATTTGCACTTCTAGTTATACTGCCTCATTCACCTATTCACACACCATGCAGGGCAGGGGGTGGGAGTGATACAGTCACTGACCCTGGCTCAGTTCACTTGATTCAGAAGATATTCAGGCCCCTTTTTGCACACTTCATTGTTTTGCATGCTGTGCTCTTTAACATGCTATTCCTATGTGAGACTTCTTATCTCTAAAAATATGAAGACCCTTTTGCTGTGGCACTCCTGATTGCCACAGCAAAGGGTTAATATTAGCTATGTGTCTAGAGCTGGCTGGAATCCAACCTGTGGAGATCTGAGTTGACTGAACATACATTATCACAGAAAGGCACAGGCACGTGTAAATGTGGTCACATAACTAACACTGCTCGTCATGTGAAAGAAACATTTCTAAGTACCTCTCTGTAGACCTCTGCAGTAAAACCTAAACTAACTAATGCTGGCCTTAATAACTGTGAAATGGAAGTTTGAAACCACCAGGACTCTTCCAATGAGCCAAACTAAGTGGGTCTCCACTGTTACCATGTGGGCAGTGCGCTAAGCAGGCATAGCATTTAAAAGCATGTCAGCTGCAGCATATGATTAATCCCCCAGTCAATTTGAGGAGCAAAACTGGTATTTTAAGGGTTAAGCTGATGCCAGGCAACTGATGAATAATTTGGTGTTAATGTGTTGCATGTCTGGCCGTACATATAGCAGAGTAGCCTGCAGGCAATTGCTCCTATTAGTGTTTCTCGGTGGTGTTGCTTTTTTGTCAGCAACTAATGACATAATAAACCTAGACTGCAATGACAAATAAATGCTTTGTTCGAAGTGATTCCTTTTCTTGCTGGCAAATGTTTTCCACTCTATTTAAGAGATATGCTCCACCCTCTATGCTAGTCCTCACTACTTGTTCCCTGGCTGTAGGAAAATGAACACACCCCAAGTGAAGGCCTAATCAAAGAGGTGACCAAGAACACAACAGTCAGCTCTATATGGTAGTCGAGTAGTATCCACTGGCCAGATTCAGAGGCTGACAAAAGCCAGTCTTGAGTGAAAGCCTGCTTGGAGTTTGCCAAACAACATTTAAAGGACATTTTCTAGTCTCAAGATACAAGATCAGAACTTTTTGGGCAAAACTAACACCAAGCACTGGTTTAATACTGTACCATTTCTATGGCAAGGTATGGTGGTAGCATATAGTTTGTAGCAATTGTATTCATTTACAATGACCTGATGGTTAGGTCTTTAAAAGAATAAAGTTTGTAAACAGAATATTTTGTCTTTGTTTTATCTTTGGGCAGAACACACACAAAGTCGATTGTGATGTCAAGCGACTGTTAACAGTTGCAGCAAATTTAGCACAGTCTCATTCATTAATTTCAACTGGATCATCTGGCAGTATGTGTCCTCACCCTCAGCTGTGCCTCAACCTGCATAATCTTGTCTGTTCTTTCTCTGCCTGTGACCATGTCTCTTGTAATATAAGAGCATTAATGAGACCCATTCAAACTAGTCAAGAATAGCACTAATTGGTCACTAATTATGTCACACTGCTACTTCATAGGCATGCAGACAAACTGTGTCAGAGAGTGGCAGATCTCTTGAGCCTTAATTTTCCCCGTCCTCAAACTTGCAGCATTTTTTTTATATCACATATTACTTTCTGGTTTCATGTTTCACTGAAGTTTTATCCAGTCTATCCTGAGAGAAATATTTAAAACCCAAGACAGCAGTATTTTATCCTTAACATCTAATGGAAAACTCTAGAAGTCGTGTTCAGCATTTCATGCACATTTCTTCCGTGTTTCAGTCTTAAAATGTGTGACATCTAAAACATTACAGAATTTCAAATCACATGGTGAAGAGCGTGGAGATTCTCGACCTTGGGGACATATAGCATATGTTTGTTATTCTAAACACAGAGTCTACTCACTTTGCTGTGTTCAAATGTTTTGACTGTAGCTCACAGTTTTATTCAGCTGATTCCTCATTTGACTAAAGTATAGGACCTCAGTCACATGATAATAGGCAGGGGTATACATGTGGTGCAAGATTATAATTGTCTCTCATCAAAGACACTCTGATCAGGTGATGAGAGGCAAGTTTTATTACCTGTGATATGGTGTACCTGTAAGTTATCTATATACTTCTTTGGAATAGTTTGTGCAAAATTGTACAGATATGTACCTCTAACAGTGGCATGCAATGGCTTTTACAGAAAGGCAAGCAGAGAGTCTTTTATTGTTTTATATATGCTGCACTCTGCATGGACATCTTCACCTTTCTGCCTTCCTTCCTGAAGAATTATAAAAATGATTACTTCTATAGTTATCATCAAAATATTTACCATTAGCTGACAATGATGCTAGAGGAATTTTAAAGAACTGTTCCTTTAGGAAAAGTAGCAATACCACACTAAATAAAATCAGACACCTCACTATACATAAACTCTGTATTATTGGCAAATTGTACATAAAGTATCAAAACTAAAAGCACTTATTCTGCAGAAAAAATGTTCCCCATGAGTGTTATATGAATTAAAATTAATGCTGTAGATGTTTAAGGTTGAGCTCATTTTAAATACTTTATGTTCTGTTTACTCTACAGTAGTGCATCATATTCTATAAAATCGTATGTTTCTACTGGCTACCACATATCTCAAAAAACAGTTTTTAATGAGCTCAGAAAAAGAACAGGCCTACACCTTTATTTTTGTTTAAAAAGTATATTAAAATATATTAATAAATTACAAAATAAATAAATAAGTAAACACAGCTGAATTAAAATTGAGCTTGAGCTTAAGTGAGATATGGTTAATTGCCAATATCTGCAGGGGGATAAAAAATATCAATGAAAAGTTAAGCTGGAGTGTTGGCAAATCAGTTGGTTAAACTTAGTAGGTTCAGTCAAAAGAGTGATTTCTCATAGATGCTAATCTGAAAAAGGTTGGTGCAACCTGCACCTGTTCAACTCACCTGTTATTAAACTGGACAGCTTGTCTAGTCTACCATCAGGTTCCTGTCAAAGACCAGCAGTTTATCCACATTGCTCATGCACAAACAACCAGAAAAACCTCTCAGCTTGCCCAGCTCAAGCCATTGTTAACAGGACACGGACATGCCCATGAAACAGACATAAGCTACAGATTCTAATGGAATCAGAGGCAAGCAGTGTTTAGCCTGCTTCCAAAGACAATAGCCAGCAGTGACCACAAGATAGCAGTAATTTAAAGGATGGTACAAACAGGCAATGAGAGAAGTTTATGGGACACAGCCCAGTTTGAAATGCAAGGAGAGAGAGATCACTTTCTCTTTGATTTTAAATGGTATCTGTTTTTAGATTTCACTGGGCAAGCACTGCCCACCTTGCTTGCCACAACAGAGTGCCACTGACCTCTAAGAATCAGTTACTTTGGTGATGAGGAGGACTTTTCATGTCACCATCAGGTTAAAATGTCCAATACTTTTTGTTTGACCAAATAATTGCAAAACTACTGATATTCCCATTAGACTCAACTGTATGCTGTGTTCGTGGCAACTTGCTAAACATCTACATGGTAGCAATCACTGTGTGCATTTACTAAACTCACTTATTAGCATTTAGCTTAAATTACCACTGCGCCAAAGTAGCCTACAGAGATGTTAATGTGGCAGCTGTATTGTGCATTCATGTAGAACAATCATAAAAACAAGTTCCCCAGTAGCAAATTTCACAACTCAAGTTAGAGAAACTACTTGGAAGGTTGGAGAGAATGTAATCAACTAAGTCAGTAATGACTACCCATCTCAAGAAATCCAGCTAGCTAAAGTGTGCATGGCAAGTAATTGCTTTTTCAGTAAAACTAAAGCATGTTGTTTGCCTATCATCCACCCGAACCACCTACTATGAATGGAATGTTGTACTTCAAAATAATTTATGTAGAAATTACGTTTTTTTTTGTTTGTTTTTTTTAAAGTTCATTAAAAAAAGGTATAACAACTGTATATTTTCTTATCAGGGTTTAGTGTCTAAATAACTTAAGTTAATGCTAACTTAAAATATGAAGTGTGAGAACTAAGTGGTGAATGCAGGAACACTCTGTGACTTCTTGTGTCTATGACATTCATCTCTTTTCAGAGTTTCTCTTCTGGCACTAATCTCTTCTCCAGCTTCATCCCACAGCAAACACGATTCCCTACTTAAAACCACTCGATGTCCGGAATTACCTTAAAAAGTGAGTAACTTGTCTGAGAGGAAACTGTTTCACTCTCTGTTGTTAATATGGCAATTTTCCATCACTGAATCTGAAAAAAGTTGATAAAGAGATAATAATGGTCTGTCCTTGTGTTAACAGCACATTTCACCCATGGATCAATTGATAGATTGCCTTGTAATTTCCCCTCTTAGCATGAGAAAGAAAGTGTGAAACTGAGAGGAGAGCATTCTAATTTGCTCCAACTGGCTCCCTCCGGTGGCTTAGACAATGCTGATGTGTCTCTAATTGATTTCCACGGCATCCTTAGATGAGGTGC
>VVAS01024779.1:2006-12452 GCA_015103295.1 Ptychochromis oligacanthus
AGATCACTGCTCTAGGGTTTCCACTAGTGGCTCCCTACTGTGTTACAGTTCCCAGGCTTCTCCATTGTCCTTCTTAGTCAGAGTGCCACCAAGAAACAAACTGCTTTATGGCACCATGGCTCACAGAACACTGCAAAAGACAATACTGGCCACTGAGAAGATACAGTTACAAAACAAGGTGTGAATCCACCTGAGTCCAGTGAGGAAAGAAATAGAATCTCAGCATGCTGCCACTATAGCTCTAGGTAGGAAGGCTCACATCAGGCCATTGCAAGCTGAGTTTGTTTGTGAATGGGCCATTTAGCTGGAATTTTTAGTGGAATTTAAGCATGTTGATACTGGCACATTCCTTGGCACACCATAGAGTACAGGCTACAAATATAGACAAGAGAAAGCCAGTTTGAGTGCCATAAGTATTCAGTGTTTTACATCTAAATGCCCATGCTCAAAAAGGAACCTTTTATGGTGGCAGGAAAAAAGTTATATTTCTCCATAAATATGACCTGAAATGCCCTTGAATAGTCACGCAAGTCCTAAAAGCAAATAAAGACAACCAAAATATACAACTGAAATGAAAATGTATAGCGGATATAAAAAGTGTACACACCCCTGTTAAAATGCCAGGTTTTTATGATAAAAAATGAGACCATGATAAATCATTTCAAAACTTTTCCCATGTTTAATGTGACCCGTAACCTATACAATTCAATTGAAAAACAAACAAATCTGTAATGGGAAAAAATATAAAAAATAAAAAATTTATAATACGCTGGTTGCGTAAGTGTGCACACCAATAAAATAATACTTTGTGGAAGCACCTTTTGATTTAACCACAGCATTCAGTTTTCTTGGGTACACACCTGCCATCAATTAAAGAGACTGATTAACCCTAAATAAAATTCAGCTGTCCTTTACTCAGTTGCTTGCTACAGCAACAGCCACAGTTCGCAGAGAGCTTACAAAGCATCAAAGGGATCTCATTGCTGAAAGGTATCAGTCAGGAGAAGGGTTAAAAAAAAAATTTCCACAGCATTGGATATACCATGG
This sequence comes from Ptychochromis oligacanthus, assembly GCA_015103295.1. Classification (NCBI taxonomy): domain Eukaryota; kingdom Metazoa; phylum Chordata; class Actinopteri; order Cichliformes; family Cichlidae; genus Ptychochromis; species Ptychochromis oligacanthus. The sequence continues at coordinate 3,054 of VVAS01024779.1, forward strand.
ACCACAGTGAAGACAGTAATCAAAAAGTGGAGAAAATATGGGATAACAGTGACATTACAAAGAACTGGATGTCCCCCCAAAATTGATGAAAAGACAAGACGAAAACTGGTCAGGGAAGCTGCCAAGAGACCTACAGCAACACTGAAGGAACTGTAGGAATGGCAAGTACTGGTTGTGTACAACATGTGACAACAATCTCCCGTATTCTCCATATGTCTGGACTATGGGGTAGGGTTGCAAGATGAAAGTCCTTTCTGACAAAGAAAAACATCCAAGCCCAGGTACAATTTGCAAGAAAATACATCAAGTCTCCCAAAAGCATGTGGGAAAATGTGGTATGGTTTGATGAGACCATGGTTGAACTTTTTGGCCACAATTCCAAAAAGTACATTTGGTGCAAAAACAGCACTTAGCATCACAAAAAGAACACCATATCCACAGTGAAGCATGGTGGTGGCAGTATCATGCTTTGGGGTTGCTTTTCTTCAGCTGGAATTGGGGCTTTAGTCAAGGTAGAGGGAATTCCACCAACAGTTCCAAATACCAGTCACTTTTGGCCCAAAACCTTCAGGCATCTGCTAGAAAGCTGAAGATGAAGAGGAATCACTTTTCAGCTTGATAATGACCCCAAGTATATATCCAAATCAACAAAAGAATGGCTTCACCAGAAGAAAATTAAAGTTTTGGAATGGCCCAATCTGAGCACTTTTGGAAAGAAGTGCTCAGCATTTTAACAGGGGTGTGTACACTTTTTATAAAACCCTAACCCTATAAATAAAATGTATAATTAAAAAAAAAAAAATCTCCCAAATCTTGGTAAGCAGGGAACAAAGAAAATAAAAATATATTGTTTTATTTTTCAGTTTTACCTTTCTCGAAAATATGGGGTTAGAATGGGGTCAGAGTTAGGGTTATCACTAATTATGACTTAGACCTCAGATGGTTAATATTTACTGGAATCTTCAACTAGTATATATACTCAAAAGGAAATCTTATAACACAAAAACTGTACGACCAAAATGTCTTACAGTAGACTTGATTTGAAATTTAAGATTGTTTAATTGCTGAAACTAAGCTTGTTTATCATGTGGCTAAAATGCCACCCCAACTCCTAAGAGGCATGCTGGTGATGGATGTTAAGAGGTTAAAATGAGGCTCTAAAAGGATCTTATTTTCACATCATGTTTAAGGAAGTCTGTAATGGCACCAATAAAAGGAGATTTCTAAGATACAGAAAAAGATACAGAATACAGAAAAAGTATTCTGTATCAGAAAAACTGTTGCTGCTGTTACTCTTCAGATTGGAAAAGGTTACAATACCAATCCCCAGTCAGACAGAGGGTGTACAAATAAAGAAAATTCAATACTATTGGTAAGCTCCCAGGGCTAGTCAACCAACAAAGATCACTTTAAGAGCAATGCATGAAATTGTCTGGAAGGTCACAAGGGGATGCAGGGAAACATCTAAGCAACTAAAAGCCTCCCTCACATTGGCTAATGTTCATGTTCTTAGTCTACCATGAGGAGAACACTAAAAAACAATGGTGCCTGTGGCAGGGCTGCAAGGAGGAAGCTACAGCATTTGAGGACACTGCTGCAGTTAGTCTCTACTGTTTTTTAAAGTAAGTTACACTCAGACTTTTAGTATATATTTTTAAGTATTGGTATTAGAGCATAAGTAAGTATTTATAGAAATAGATGGTGTTTCTGGGATTCTTGTTCCAGAAACACCACCATGTGTATACCATACATGTATACCATACCATGTATGGTATACAAATACTGTTCTCCTTGGATAACTTCAATAATTTTTTGCTGGGTTGCCATAACACTTGGCACAAACATTCATGTTCAACACAAGATGAATTGTAAAAACTTGGGGGATCCTTTAAAGCTTTGTCTAGCACTATGGCTGCTTCAAAGTTTTAAATTATCTGCAAAAGAAATGACTTTACTATCAGCTTCAGTGTACTTTGTGTTTTGTGCAAATTACCATATGGTGAACTTGGTAAACATATGCTGACTTTAGTAAGTAGCTCAACACACTATTGTGTTTAAGAACTGGAGCATTACAGCACTGCTAGTACTGCCTCTAGACTTTCAGTCTTGTTGGAAAAGGAATGGAGGCACCAAGTGAAATTATAATCTATATTGGCTTCAAATACACAGGCAATATTTGCTAATCAAATCAATTTATTTTTCATGTGTCAACTTTTTAATTTGATTTGTTGACAAAAAGTGAATTATATGATTGAATTGTTCTTTAAGATTATGCTTATTCTAATAAAATTGATCCCATATGGTCTCGATCTACTGAAAGACACATACCATCCAATTCTGGTGACTTTATTTAGAAAAAAAATTCAAATAGATAAAAAAAGAACACCTTCTGCACACATTTAAACTAATTAAGCAACTTATCCATTTCATTTGGCTGTCTTTAACTATTGAACTTGGCTTCTTTTTGAAAAGAATAAATCAAATTGTCAAGCAGAATTACAAATTAGAACCAGACCCTGAAGGGAAGGAGCATCCAGCTCTACCAACTAATATCTGTGATTATTGTTGTTCTCTTTAAGAATGTTAAATGAAGAGCCATCCAGTATTCAAGCTTAAGTCTTCATTTGTGTCTTACAGTTTTAATTAATTTGTTCATCTTGTGTCACATGCTCCATGTGATGCTTTTTCCCCTGTCAGAGTCATCACTGAAAGGAGTCATGGATGATTTAACAAGTCAGTGTGTCTGATAAGATTAAATGTGTAACAGAAATAACAAAATATAAACCAAGTTTACTTTACGATCACAAAGGAAATTTCACAAAGGAAATCACAAAGGAAGTGTCCCAGATTAATTTCCAGTGGAACAAGAAGTTTCCAGGCTCCTTAAATGGAATTCGGCCCTTGTGATGTTCAAAAATGGATCCAACTTGCAGTGTTCACACCTGACAAAACGTAGCTCAAGATTCAGTTCAAAGAGACCAAAATAAACTGGTTTACAAGTTTACATTTTTAAGTCCCTCAAAATGATGGGCATTTCTTAAATGCACTTCACCAAACTGCTCCTATGTGATAACCCCTGATCACAAAAACTTAACTTGTACATTCATAAATGCACATATTTTACATTGTAAGTGCAAAAGTGAATAGTAAAAAGTTTGAAAACACTGGGTAAACCTCTTTATGTACAGCCATTAGAGTAATTACTCACTATCCACCTACCAAAAAACCTATTAAAAAGACCCTTCAAACAAAAGCAACAAGTAGAATAGGGTTCCACTAGTGTGTTCCTCTTTCACTTCTAGTGAAATAGTAGAAGTGGAAGTAAATTAAACATTAAGCAAACATACATGAAAAGTAAATCATTCACTATTGTTGTGTGGTTACAGCTCTCATTTTGTGCTTAAAATACATGTTTCCAATTACTGCTTAAAGGTTTGACTTATGAAATGTGCAACCTTTTTGTCTTAAAGAAAACTGCCTGCATTTGCATGTTGCCCAAGGGCCCTTTGGCATGCAGACTAGAGCAGCAAGGAATCAAACTTCCAACTGTTTGATTTGTTGACAACCAATTCTATATTTTGAGCCAAAGTTGCTACTACCTGTGCAATATTACGCCCCATGATGTGGACTCCATATGATGTATGCTTTTGAAGTCAGCCTCATGTTAACATTAGAGGAACTGCAGGTTTTGGCATCACATGGGCTTAGCATTTCAGGCCTGAAGGCTGCCGCTTCATTAAAATTGGATTCCATCAAATAGTTGTAATGATATGGCAGTTTTTTTTTTCCCAGCTGCTGGACAGACTTATGTTCTTTCCTGCATCCTTGTTGCCAAGCTTCTAGCATAGCTAAAAAACAAACACTAACAGTCACTGTGAACAGGAAATTATGTATTTATTCAAGTTTATTGAAGCCTGTTGTACTTTTAATCAGTATCTATCCATCAAGAGCCATATCAACATCTTGAACATGAATAAAAAACAACAAATTCCATGACTATTTCACAAACTGCTCCGAGACTTTGTTGGAAGACAACATCCAAAGGTTTTAAATGGAGCATTCTGGAAGGTTTTGCAAACTGAATGACCCTCCTGCATTTTCTGTTTCCATGCCCTCCTCCCACTGAAAGGAGCTGCTGTGGATGCGGTCTGTTGGAGAAGATCCAAGAAGAAAGCTCCAATGGAAAGAACAGGTGAGACATCCATCTGTGAGATTCACCGTGGAAATACTTGAAAAGACAATTAGACTGCTTGAACAATGAGGCCTTTGTGACTCTGCCGCAGTTTCTTCCTGGCTCCATTTTGGGCTCCATGTGAAATAACAGCAGACGTCAGAGTGAAGAAGGCGTTTCAGTATGGCATCTGAAGGCAGGGTGGCCTAGAAGGAGGGCAGACAGGTACTGACAGAAAGGCTAAGGATAACACATGTCTGAATGAATTGAAAGAATTATCACAATGAGGGTATTCATCACTTTAAATGCCTGGACACTGCCTTAAACTGCCTCTTTTTCCTCTGTAAATGAGTGCTCTATTATACACACATTTGGGAATATAGTCTGATGGAAACTATTCAGATTAGGGATAACAGACAAAAACAGTTACTTGATCTGCAGAAACACCTAGAGAGGAAGTAATTTTAAAAATCCAGCCCTTAGGAGATAAATTGTTTCACTGTAAAGGAGAAGAAATTCTGAGAACTTCACAAAGAGAGACTAGGGAGCAGACATTAATATGTTTGGGAAAATGTTCAGTGAGATCCAGAGCAGGCCTTCTGTAAGCTGTTACATCAGAAGAATGCTAATTGTGGAGGATGTCAGCTAAACATTGAGGAAAGTACCAGGTGTTTATTTAGCTAGTTAGTTTAATATTTAAACATTCACCCTTCTCCATGTACTGCACATGCTAGAGTTGTATTGCATACCTTGCCCACCCCCTCTGTTGTTCATATAAATCCTGTGATATAGCTTCCAGTGTGAGCAATAATTAGGAGCTATTGTGGAGGAGAAAATTTTGTCAACTTGCACTTTTTTTGAGGCCTCCCTGCCAGGCTGACAGCTCCCCTGAGTTCCCAGCACTCGCCGGGGGGACTTCTTATAATAGCCATGTGGGACTGTTTTATATGAAACACCTCTTTGCCTTCCAGGTCCATGGCTGTTAAATCCCCAGTCCTACCAGCAGTGCTCTAAGCTCCCCACTGGGTTCAGGGGCTGGAGGGTCGGAAGGCTCAGGGAGAAATTGAGGTCTGCAGCCTGGCTATTGAAAACCAAATGGTAGAGGACATACACCCGTGGGTCCACCTGTATCCCTCCTTTTTCTCTCTTCAAAGTGTTTACAGAGCAAGGGGCTAAAAGTGAGACAACTTGTAGGAGCCCTGAGGGGGGAAGTGAAAGTGGTAATTGCCCAGTGCCTTTAGGTAATGGAGCTTAATAGTCACTTTATCTGAAGTTTAATTTTAAAGTGTTGAGTGAGCATGCTCTGCATGCTGTGATGTGCTTTTGAAGTACACATTAGAAATATAATTATCTTCATTTTGCACTCAAAAGCTGCAACTGGCTAAATACGAAACAATAACCAGTTGCTCTAACTTTCATTAACTCTATAAGAGCCTTTTTGATTTTTGTTGGAGCTTAATAATCTGTCTTTAAAGTGATAATGTCTGATTAATACTGCAGTGTATGTTTCATGGCTTAGTTTGCCAAAGGATTTGCGTAGCCTTTTTTCTAATTAAAAACAAGCCTTCTGCAAATTCCACGCTGTGACCTGGGCACTTGCATTCCCAGCAAGAACAAAGAGTGTTAGGCCATTTTAGAGTTACTACTGCTTATCATTTTGCCTTGCAGCCAGGCTTTTGGGAGGCAGTGTTTACACTGGAAAATAGTTTCTGCCCTGAGCACTTAACCTAACAAGAGGATTTAAGCTGGCTGTTCTCAAGGCTTTAAAGTAAGGTAGATACAGTGAAAAGATTTTTTTGACAGAGCTGCTAATAAAAAAAAAAAAAAAAAAACAACAAAAAAAAAAAAAAACAGCTGGTGTGTAAAATCAAGGAAAATGTGCAAACCTTTCATTAGTATTAATGCACTTTTCATCAGGGGGTTGCCTACTATTACTAAGGCCTACTATGCATGCTTTGTCAGTTCAGGATTTATTTATTTTTTTGACTGAAGTTAGTTAAGCAGATTGATACCACTCTTATACTGGTGTGATAAATATTCAGGTTTGTATATAAATATAACAGCTGTGACATCACCCAGTTGTTAGTGAAGTTCTGTTCTGAAGCCTTGGGCTGAGTGTTTTCACTGTCACCATCTAGGTGTTTAGAAACATTCACTGACTAACGACTTAGAGCAGTCGAGCTGACAGATGTTTTCCCATGGACTTCTATACAGCCATTAGTGTTTTTGCAAGGTTACTCCCGGCTGGCAGTCTATATACAATCTACGAGCTTTGCATGGAGATTGAGACCTGGGAAACAGGTTTCCTGTTTCTATCCATGAGTAACAAAATTCTCCTACCAGCACCCTCAAAAGCTAACTAATATAATACTTGTGGTGTAGTCATATTATGTGCTGGTGTATATATTTTGAGTGTCCTTTTTTACCTCTTTCCCTACCAACCAAGCAGCTTTTCCTGCCCAGTTGGGAAGGTGGATTTTGTGACTTTCAGCTGTGCTAGGTATCGTAGCAGTAACTACAGAAATATTGACAAAACTCTATGTCATGTCTTTGTGGCTTTGTGGTTTTGTTTAGTTGGAGTTCTTAGGTTTTGTGATTATTTAGAGATTTTCTATTAGTTATTTTCATGGTCTTAGTTTTTATTGTTATTGCTTGGTTAAGTGTTGTTTCCTGTTTATTTTCATTTCTAATCCAGTTGAGGCTTATTAACTATAGTTCCTTGTGTTATTTCCTAATCTTCCCTCATGTGTCTTGCTATGACAATTTTAGTATGTTAGTCTACGACTTCCTGTTTTATTTTGATAGCTGGTTGTCTTCTGTGTCTTGTGTCTAGTTTGACTTCCCCTGCTCCATTGTCTTGATTGTTTTTAGCTGTGTTTTGCTACCCAGGTGTTTCCAGTTCCCCTGATTACCCATTATTGTACCTCTGTGTATATATATAGCATCAGTTTTCCTTTTTCCCCTTGTCAAAATGTTTGTGATCTTCCCTTGTGTGTTCCTTCCTCACTGTTCTTTTGGATTTAGCCTTGCTTTTTGGACTTTTTGTTTCATGCCCTTTGCAAACAGCCTCAATAAACACGTTCACTTCTTGTTTAATCCAGTCTGCCCCCAAGTCTGCATTTGGGTCCTTAAATGATGGCACTCTGAGGTTTAAATGCTCTTATCCACACTATTTAATAGATATTTGATTACTGATTTCTGCAGATTTTGTGTTTTCTCCTATGTCCCTCACACAGACGGAGGATAAAGTTTGAGTTTTATATTTAAAATAAGAGTAAGAGGCTGAAAAGGTAATTGCTGCTGCTACATTGTTGTGCTAGGCCATGTTGGTTATGTGGTGCTATTTTTGCCCTACAGTACCCTGCCTTGCCCATAGATTCTGCTACTGTGTTACTGTGATAAATATAAGATACTGGTGCATTTTTTTTTCTAATCAAAACTGAAAACTTATATAAACTAGCTACAGCTATCAGCAGCTCTAACAAGCCAGATTACAGCCACTGTTGTTTGATTTTAATACACATTTATGCATGGGGCAAGCAGTAAAAATCAAATATTAATAATTTACTGCATTTTGACTTTGCATCCCAACTGGGTGTTTCACTGTATACCGCTGTTCATGATGATATTTAAACACTAAAATCAACATTGTGTCAACATGCATATGATCATGAAAGATCCGGCACCAGCAATTATCTGGTTAAATTTGCATGTTTATGGATTGACTTTATTCACCTACACTTGTACAAAAATACAGATGAATTTGACTAAACTGGAATTACGCTCACTTGAATTTGCCTCATAGTGTTCTCCTCATGTAAAAAAACAAAAAACAAAAAAAAAACAACAATTTTCAGGGTTGTTTCAACTTTATTTTGTTTTTAGTTTATTTCGACATGAACTAGATTTTATTTGGACAAAACCTTTATTTTTCAAATGAGTACTTACAAGCCTCATTTAACCCTACTTAATACTTAGCTTGTGATTGATATCCACTCACTGAAAAATGCCTCATGGAGACCCTTGTATCTCAACCAAGGATTGAATTATTTTCTGAGGAAGATTTGCAATACATTTTTTGGCAGAACTGGCCAATGTTGTTTGCTTCAGGCTATCTGTCAGGAAGCATTTCTTTGGCAGCTGGTTGCCGTTTCCAGAAACTGGGAGGGCTGAGGCATTGATCGCTGCCTTGGGGGGGTTAGGGTTAAGCTTCCTATCCATTCGGTCATAAATGTTATCTGGGCACTGTGTGCAGTATACTCTGCAACAGTTGGTCTGCTGGTGATGGTGAACATCCAGCTGCTTCCACCTCCTCTTCCACAGACCACTTGAGCAAAACTTTTCCTGTTAGGAACAGCTGAGTCTAATAGCTCACACATGTCAGTTATTATAGTAGAAAGTGATGAGCCCCTGGTGAGCCTCACTGTTTTCCCTTCTCTGTCTTTATGTGCACATTTCCCCATTTTTATCATTTAACTGTCTAACTGTTGTCAAAACTACCTTGTACCAAAACTACTATTGAAAAGCAATATTAAGAATTACAATCTCATATGCTGAATGTAAATTATATGACACTTGTATCTGTCTGTAAATCTAAAAGATATACAGTCATCTGAAAAAAGTTTTCACGGGACTCTATACAATCCTGTGAAAAAACCCCCAAAACAAGTACACTCTTACTGCTTCTATAGGAATTAAGAGGATAAGCAGCAGCGTGGTGCTGCTAATCAAATACATTTGATTAACTGATCATCAGCAAATGTGACCACCTTTATAAAAGCAAACATTTTGTCAGTTTGCTGGTCTGGAGCATTGAAGTATTGAACACATAGCTTCAATCACCCCAGCAAATTCCCCCAAGTTCAGACTGTGCAATGCTTTGCAAAAACCCCAAGAGCTACATTTCAGACTCTACAGCCCTCAGCTCACATGTTAAATGTTAAAGTTAATAACAGTATATTGGAAAAAGACCGAACAAGTATGGATTGTTTGGAAGAGTTGCCAGGAGAAAGCCTCTTCTCTCTAAAGAGAACATGGGGGGTATATCTTAGGTTTGCACAGATACATCTGAACAAATCACAAGACCTCTGGAACAATGTCCTTTGGATGAGGAGACCAAAGTGGAGATATTTGGCCATAATGCACAGTGTTTGGCGAAAACCAAACACAGCATATCAGCACAAACACCTCATACCACCTGCTTCCCATTCTATTTTTAAATACCCTAG
>VVAS01024806.1:8262-19538 GCA_015103295.1 Ptychochromis oligacanthus
CCCCCCCCCCCTCCCTTTTACACACACACACACACACACACACACACACACACACACACACACACACACACACACACACACACACACACACATATGCACTCCAGCTCTTACAGACACACACTCTCTGTCCGATTCTGATGGAAAGTGCAATTTGTGTGTGGCAGGGTGGCGATGGATGGAGTGTGTAAAGTAACATAGGGAAGTGGTTATGATTGGGGCTAATGAGCTCACAGGGGATGCTGGCATAGAGGAAGCTGGCCAATAGCAGGTCTGGTTCAGATACACCACTCCCTGGAGGGTCCCTGCTTAGCTGAAACCCTTTTTGACCCCATGGGAATTTATTTGTGTATTAGTGTGTGCGTGGGTAGTTCCTGCTTGAAAATCATCAGTCCCTGTAGTCATTATACACTCATTCTGCTGAGCTGGTTACTACTGGTCTCCATAGACAGGGGTAGTAAAGCATTTAGATGTTGAATCAAATCGGTCATTAAGTCAAGGTCATAGGGGCCCCGCTTGTTTTTTTTCGGAGTGTTATTGAGCCTATAATCTTGCTCTTGGAGGCCAAGCAGAACAAACTCATAGAAACTCAGTGATGATCCTTAACACTGCATCAGTGGTTAGTGTGGGTGTGTGCGAACAGGTGTGTGTGTGACAGTGTGTCATTCTGTGTGTCTCATTACCATGCATGGTGTGTCAGTGTTGTCCAGGAGGCTGAGCTTTCCACGCATTGCTCCAGGGGAGAGTTATAGATTACTGGCTGGAGCAGGCAGGGGCCAGGGGAGCCACTGGAGCCCAGAACCAAGAACTGTAGGCTGGGCACGGCTCTCAGCTCATCAGCCTGTCTCTTGAGGCTGCGGAGCTTAACCTGGAGCAAGGCTCTGATTAACCAGACTAATGACAGTACAGCCCCCAGCTCCCACTGCCAACACCATAATCACTGCTTAAGGCCCCAGCCACTTGGCATGTCTGTATGGAGAGAGAGTGGTGTTACAGCTTAATGGATAAGTCTACTGACAACAAGCATTTTAAGTCAACTGTCAATAGGAGCTTTGAGAGTCACTTGCATGAGAAGGGACCAATGTATGAGAGGCTTGAATGAGCTCAAATACATTTTTCTGTCTGTTAGCTGCACCTTTGCATGCGGCTGAGTGTGTGAATATGAATGTGAACCAACACTTTTGTGGTTTCACCACAGTTAGAGGTGTTTAATGAGCACTGATCGATGTCTCATCTGTGCCTCCTTATCTCTAATGCAAACATTTCATCAGCACAGTGGAACCGTTCAGCCTTTGGTACACACAGAGACCCCAACAGACAAATAGCACAAACCAAACAATGTATGCAAATAAGCCAGACAGACATGCTTTTGTTCTTTCCCTCTGTTACAGATAATCACCCAGTAAGTGCAATAACTCACTGAGTAACAACGGTAAAAACAGGTGTCTTTTTTTACAATCTTTGTGGATGTGAAGGAGGTCGAAATGCAGTCAGTCTGCAGACAGAAGGCATGCCAATACTGCTTACTGTCCTCTGTGAGTAAAGTGATTTCTGACAACTCCTAAATGAATCCCTGCAGCTAGATCACAGTCCCACTTTATGACTGTTTGCGCGTGAGAGGGAGAGAGTTAGAAACAGAGGTAATAGCTTGGTGTTATAAACAGGCTCGAGTCGATAAGTGATCTAGCTACTGCTGGGTAGAAAATGAAAGAATGATACTCAATTTAGATCCCAAAATACGAGAAAAAAAAAACTGCAGGTTTACTCCTGCTGCCACATGAGGGAATAAAATGATACTTCTGCTATTCTGCTGTACCTATAGAGCTATTAGCCACAAAAGAATAACAGAAAAGAGGGAATAAACAGAGGTGAGACATATTTAACCACAGAAGAGGCAAAGAGGAGGCAGACCTCGATCGAAGGATAATGGCGGGTTATTGTATATTCTTCAGCTAACAAATACCAGAGAATGACAAAGGCTGACAGTTGGTCTGTCTTCTCAGCTTCCTTAACTTGTCTGTAGGCCTGAAGCATATTGGATCCACCTAAAGATATAGCTTTTTAAGAAACAATGACATAGAGTTTTATTATTAAAGATGCTATGTATTTCCATCCATCCATCCATTCAGGGCCGCAGGGGGGCTGGAGCCTATCCTAGCTGCCATAGGGCGAGAGGCGGGGTTCTGTTAGTACTGTTAGTTACTACTGCTATGTATTTTTTTTTAAATAGAGGAGAACTTTAGTTTTTAGACTACGTTTTATATTAACAAACGAATGTATTTCCTATCCAGATTGTGAATGACAAATGGTTCTTTTATATGACACGAGAAGAACATAAAGAACCCTCTGGATCTGAGATTTCTGGGACTAATTTTACCTCTCTAACCCAGTACACATGAGAGGAGAAAAGTGCTTCTTCACTGTTTATTGGGAGACTCAGGAATGAATTGCAGTACCCGCATTTGTCGTAATTAAGGGTCTTTCCACTCTTAAACCTGAAATTCCCCCCTTTTTAATAGTATTCGGACAACAACCTCCATGAATATGAGAAATCTTCCATATTAGGCTTTGGCTACATGAGCAATACTTGTTAGTCAGGTCAGACATATTTTTGGTTTTGGTTCATTCATAGAATAAGTGCTATAAGGTGACAGAGGGAGAGAAGAAGGATGCAGGACTGATGTTCAGTTGGCCAGTTTTCAGTCTACAGGAGCTCTTATTGACTGACAGCCCTGACTAAGCCATTCACATTGCTGCTGATCCGCCATAACATGCAGGGCTTACCTTATGTGTCTGCATGCACAACTGTGTGTGTGGCTGAATGCATTTTTCTATTAGTGCAAGTGTGTTTAAGCTGTGCCTTTACAAGTGCTGGTTGACAGCTAAGCAGAAGACAGATCCAGGCATGCACTCACAGCAGCTGCGTTTCTGAATGGATCCAGCAGCCATTGTTCTGCTGTCACTAACTCATCTCTCAGGCCCAGGAGACACACCGCTGACATTTACCAGACCCACCCAGCCCCCCTCCCCACATCTCCTTCCCTCTCCTGTCTCATTCTCTCTTTCTCTCTCTCTCTCTCTCCTACTGCTTCCATCGAGTCCCTCGCTCATTCTCTGCTTCTGTCACTCCATCTCCATCTATGCCGTGATGTACGGGGACAGATGAGTGTAGACATGCGCGTGTGTGTGAGAGTCAGAGTAAGTGTTTGTGTTAATGAGTGGCCCTTTAAGGCTATTAAGCTAAGATTGGTATGCCCAGAGTCCCTCATTACCCAGCAAGCAATGCCCCCTACGCAGAATGGTAATTGGGGAGAAGAGAGAGAGAGTGTGTGAGAGAGACGAGGAGAGAGGGCTGAGGTAGAGGTGGAAATAATAGGAGGATAAACAAGGGATAATTGGGCGGATTGAGACCAAGAGAAGCGATTGATCAGGTTGATTTGTGTCTGCACAGAGAGAGATGATGTGAAGAGCAGAGAGGTTAAAGGTCACACACTCTAGTATGTGCACACACGTGTGATACGCTCATGCTTTACATGCATGAGTGGTGCTCTATAGACCTGGACCTGATATAAGCTTAGGGATCCATGCATGCATACATACACAAAGACATACTGCAACATGCATGAAAAATCGGACTGCAAAAGTAACCTTTTTTAAAAGGTTTATGGGAGGTTCATATTGTAAATCAAAATTTTAGTCGATATCAGTCTGACATCGGGAGTTCTGATTTTAAAAAAGCATTTATGCTGCCAGGCTGTGCGATCGTGGATGTCACTCAGACTTCTCTGACAGTCACTGTAGTCTAGTTACACTTTTAGGTAGTCTCACACGGTGTAACATCAGCATCGCCCACAGGACAGGGACATGAACAGCAGATGGCCTGCCTTGTTTGTGAAATCCTTACCTGCTGTTGCTGTTGTAATTTTATTAACCTATAACTAAAATCTGCTGTCCTAACTCTTTTTTTTTTTAATAAAAGTTTAAAATGATCCTTACACTTTTTTTTTTTTTTTCAAAATTAACTTTACATTTCCTTTTGCAGGTATGTTTGATAAGTGTTTACAGAGGTCAGGACTGGACATAAAATTTCACTGTCACTCTTATGTTGCTTCATGAGTCAGAGGCATGTGAAATACTGTGATTTTTTTTTTCTAAACAACGGGTGCAGTTATAATTTCCAGATGCTGCGCATTCTCCAGATTTTTTTTCTGCACCCCAGAGATTTGACATTAAAATAAAACGTTCGTGACTTACCGGAATTTCTTCATCTGCTTCTTCTAAAAGAGCACAAGCCTTACAAATGTGTAGGTAAAGTACAAAAACTTTAAGAGGCACTGTATGAGGTCCAAAGTTTTAGTGACTCTGTGATGAAACTGAATAAAAGTCAAAGTCGAAGAGTAGCTGTAGCGGAGAGCCCAGAGAAGACAACCTGGTCATAAAGATCAAACCGTGGATTTATGTCGCCATCAAGTGGCAAGACTGTGACTGTGTCCACTCACAGAGAAAGACTGGACGGAGTTTAGCTGAAGAATGTTATTTATTTATTTATTTATTTATTTATTTTAATTTTCAAAAGTAATTGCCTCCTTTCGAGGGAGACAAGTATTGGCTCCTTTTGAGTCAGCCGACTATAGGATGCCTCCTGGGCGCCTGCAAGATGAAGTGTTCCGGGCATGTCCTACTGGGAAGAGGTCCCGGGGTATACCCAGGACATGCTGGAGAGATTATATCTCTCGGTTGGTTTGGGAACGCCTCGGTGTCTCCCCGGACGAACTGGAGGAAGAGGAGGCCGGGGAGAGGAAGGTCTGGACTTCTGTGCTTAGGCTACTGGATAAGCAGCAGAAGATGGATGGATGGATGGAAAAGTACTTGTCGTGATAAGCTAATGTTATGTACATATATCTATTGCCAATATGTCCACAATCGTACCTACCTACATAGTGTCTGTGATTTAGAAATGCACACCTGTATGTGGTTACCTGGGCTGCTGGATGCCTGTAAGAGCTGGGATAAGACACATGGCGACATCATACATCAAATTCAGAAATGACATGTAATACACTCAGGGAGTGCAGATAATGCTAGACGTGCAGTCCTAATTTTTTTTTAAATGCAACAACATCTGGACTTGCATAAAAAAACGACCTGCTGCAGCTCAGGACAGTAAAATCATGTCTCCAGTAAATAATTTGCAGGTAGAGGGGTGTAAACAGGGTGGGTAATTTATACGTTAATTTCCTTGTTTTTAGACCAACAAGATTACATTACAATTTTTGGAGAAGTAAATATAATTTAATAATACCTTGACCAAACAAAACAAAAAAGTAACGAAATAAAAATAAAAATCCAACACACTTATTTTGGTATTTTACGTAGATGAGTATAATTAGGACTAAAATCCTGGCTGCGACTCTGACAATGAAAGCTCCCCAATGGTGCAAAATAGCCATCTATAGGCCTACTATTATGCATTACATCATCTTATAGTCCAAACATCTGAAATACTGTGTCAGCTGTTGTGGAAACGGTCATTTAATCTCAAATTGATCGATACTGATAGAAGCACGTAGCGGCTGCTCATTGGATGTTACTGTGACTGACTGAGGAGAGGAGAGGAGAGGAGAGGGCGGCCGGGCGATACCATTCATCCGGCCCAACACTGAAAAATGGCCTGTGAAAAGATTAACGACCTCTAGAAACCGTCGAGATTGTGGTTTCAAAGAGGATTATGGGCGTGTAGCTGAATTAGATGGTAAGATTACGAATCTGGTTAATTTAGAGTTGGATTAGCCTCCTAATCACACGCGGTGTCCCCTCGCATCCCTGCGAATAAACAGACGAGTTTGTGACGCTGCAAGGAAACCTGCGAAGATGCAGAAATTCAAACAGTGATGGACATCCAGTTTTATTCAAGGTCGGTTTAGTCATTTTTTTTTTGCTTTTTGTTTCTCTTTTACCAGCGTTTCCTTCATTATTGCTCATGATTTTCCTGGGGAGGCTCGTGCAGCTGTTGGTGCTGCTGATCCAGGGTGGATGGTTGGGGGTCGCGTCGAGCCCCACCGATGAGGGAGCACTTCGGACTGGACACGGTGAGCACGGAGAACCCGGACACCAAGAGCCTCACAAGGACTCCTACAGCACCTTCGCCTCCGAGTTTTTGGAGTCCAGATATCTCTCCGACGATGGTGAGGATGTAGCTCAGTGCACTAAAGATTAACAGCTAGTGTTTTTGTTTACATGCAGAACAATTAAAGCACACAGGCATACAGGGCCTAGCGCGGACAGGAGAAAGGTGACCATGTACCATTGTTGTCTTGCATCCAACCTGTCCCCTCTGCATGAGGCCTTTCAGCACCCGGGCCAGCTCCCTGATGGTAGCTGCCCACCCCTTCCTCCTCACATGGCCTCTCCTTAGTTGGCCCTTGCCAGTTATCACTTGCTTTGTGTGTAACCAGCAGAATTCCAGTATTTTTATGTATTTTTTTTTTGGCATTTTACAGGTTATCCATTCCCCACGGCCCCCCCAGTCGATCCCTTTGCCAAGATCAAAGTCAGCGACTGCGGAGTAACCAAAGGCTGCATAAGGTTAGAGAAGCACCCCTGTCTTCCTGAAAACAGAGCTCAAGTGTAACTGTAATCTCTTGGGCTCCTTCATCCTAGATTCTGTGGCCAGACTTCAGAGAGCTGGAGCTAAACATGGGAGCTCTTCACTAGTCTTTGTTCTTTGAAACCTGGATTAAATTTATTTAAAAAGTGCCCTAGTTTGTTTGTCTCTTACATTGGACGAACCCCCACCCCCTCAGCTGAAATCTCGTCTCCAGTGGACGATTGTGAGTGCTTTTGTTTATTTATCCGCACCCAGGTATGGGAAGCCAGGGTGTGATGCAGAGACGTGTGACTACTTTCTGAGCTATCGTCGCATCGGGACAGATGTGGAGTTCGAGATGAGTGCAGATACAGATGGCTGGGTGGCTGTAGGTTTCTCCTCTGATAAGAAAATGGTGAGCAGCTGCACAGCGTTTCTGAATGTTGAAACTTACGTGAGTCTTGTGGTTTGTTAGGGACAGCACAACATACGATTGTATTTTTTCTGGTTTAGATATAATTATACTTCTATTTGTTTTATCGGTACAAGATACACAAAAATGATCAACTCACTATCAAACTCATGGGATAAGTAAAAAATAATTTAGTTTTTTACTTTAAGAGATTGCACTAATTAGATATGAAATTCAGTGACTAAATAGGCTTCCAGAATATTGTGACTGTTTGCTGAATGCTTGAAAGTTATTTGATTGAATGTGCAAACTTTATATACAGTATTATAATACATTAATAATAAATACAGAATGTATATATCATAATTTAAGACACTGATTTGAAACCCAAGGTTTTGTTTAATGTCTTACAATAATTTGAGGTTTTTTAAAGGACATTAAGGGATTCAAAAAGATACAAACAACCCAATCTGAGAAGAAAAAAATATTAAATTGAACGGCTTACGATTCCTACACTGACGATATAACCTGCTGTGATGAGTTGTTCATTACAAGGACTCACAAGCTGAAAAGACTAGAAAGAATTATTTGGAATAATGTGCACTGAGTTCAACAAAAAAGTGTTTTGTAAAATTTTATTATGAGTCAGTCTTAATATATCAATAATCAGTATTTTATTCAATGATGAATCTGGAATTGTGGTGCAAGTAGATTTGAAAAAAACGTTTTGTTAAACAGCTTTTTTATTTTGTTTATCAGCGCAGTCAAATATCCAAGGCCTCATAATGAATGATGAGCACCTTACCAGTATAAGTCATTAATTGTCTCATAATGTTACTGGGTGGGTTTTTTTGTTATACTCTGTCAAACAATATAAACACAAAATTATCAAGTCTTCTCCCAAGAACGAAATTTCAGAAATACAGAAGATTAATTAAGTTCCCCACAGCACATAATTATGCACAGTGAGTCTCATAGAAAGTGATTTGTTTGTTTAATAAAAAACATTATTTGGGTTAAAGCAGATCCAATGTTTCATGATGTTAACCACAGCTTTTGGACAGCGAGCCTCGAAGCCAGGCTTCTCCCATCTGCTGCTTTTCCCCCAGGTCGCAAAGTTGACTTCACAACAATGCAACTGGTCAGTTGTGATCCTGGAGCAATATTTATATAATTTTGTAGGAACACTAACAACATAGAGATATCATATTGCGTTACATGCATTAAAATGAGAAAATAAAATTTAAAAAAAAAAATATAGACAACCATAGCTGGGATAGGCTCCTGGTGGTACCCGGTGTAGTCTTCTGCTGCTGTAGCCCATCTGCTTCAAGGTTCAATGTATTGTGTGTTTGGAGATGCTCTCCTGCATACCTTGGTTGTAACGAGTGGTTATTTGAGTTACTGTTGCCTTCCTATCAGCTCAAAGCAGTCTGGCTACTCACCTGTGACCTCTGGCATCAACAAAGCATTTTCACCCAGACATATTTTATCTTTTTCAGACCATTCTCTGTAAACCCTAGAGATGGTTGTGTGGGGAAATCCCTGCAGATCAGCAGTTTCTGAAATACTTTTCAGAAACTGCTGATCTGAAGTTTCTTAAGAGTTAACCATGCCACATTCAAAGCTACTTAAATCACCTTTCTGATGCTCAGTTTGAACTTCAGCAGGTCATCTTGACCATGTCTATATGCCTAAATGCATTGAGTTGCTGCCATGTGATTGGCTGATTAGATATTTGTGTTAATGGGCAGCATAACAGGTGTGCCTAATAAAGTGGCCGATGAATGTTCAACTTTTTCAAGGAACAAATTTTTGTACATTTTGCAAATAACACTCTTTGTTTCCTCAGGGAGGAGATGATGTTATGGCCTGCGTGCATGACGATAATGGACGCGTGCGGATACATCACTTCTACAACGTCGGCCAGTGGGCCAAGGAGATCAAGAGGAACCCGGCTCGAGACGAAGAGGGCATATTTGAGAACAACCGCGTGACCTGCCGTTTCAAGCGACCATTATACGTTCCCAGGGAGGAAACGCTTGTGGACCTACACCTCTCATGGTACTACCTGTTTGCGTGGGGACCTGCCATTCAAGGTGAGTGATCAATCTTTAGCATTAAATCAAACTGCCTTTGTTTTTTGTTCATCTCCTTCCAACTCTACCCCTTCCAACAGGTTCCATCACGAGGCATGACATCGACAGTCCTCCAGTCAGTGAGCACATGATCAGTATCTATAAGTATGTGGACATCTTCATGCCCTCCACAGCTTATCAGACGTTCAATTCTCCCCTCTGCTTACTGCTCATAGTAGCTCTCACCTTCTACCTACTAATGGGGACGCCATAATGAAGCACAGCAGAGCACAGAGTGGGAAACAAGAAGGAAGAGAAGATGAAGAAGCAATAAAAAAACTAAAGCTGAAATTTTTATCTGATGCCACATACAAGTGTGCCCTTTGCACAAACAGCGTTAGATATATTGAACATGACAAACTATATATTCATTACTCATACACAGGATGTTGAAGTATTAAAGCTACACTGTAAAGGTGACATGTGCTGATCTGAGTACTAAACAAGAGGTCTGACTAAAGAGTAGTACTAGTTTAAAATAGGTCAGTTATTTTCAGTGTTAATTATTTAAAAAATATGAGGACTCCATTCCAATAAATACATCTCACAAGACTTTGAAATCCTGCATGCACCGGAAAATCTGGGAATGATTTCAGACACCCACTTGTGCACTGGTGACAAATGTTGAACTTGGCTAAAACACAAAGGTTTTCTGAGGATGAAAGAAAATAAAACAGCTCCCACAAACAATTCTTGTCCCCCTCACCCTGCTATGTTTATGTGGATCTCAGCGTTTGCAAGAACAAAATGAAAATATTGTTTACTGCCATTAGATATATGGAGTCCAGGGTTTCAGGAACAACAGTATGCTTTTACCGCGTGAAAGATTTTCATAAACTTCTTTTACATTCTTGTCTGATCTCACCATCTCACTTCCTCAACCACAGTAACTGCTTTGTTTATCAGTACTGTGTCACTGTGACTGACAGAAAAAAACTGACAAAAAGAGATACTATTGCCTGTGCAAGCAATAACACACCGAACAGAAGCAAACTGTGGAAGGATTTTGCTCTGATATGGACTAATTGTTTTCCCCCAGGTTGCTATTGTAGCTTTTGATCTGTATTAAAAAACTGGCTGAATATGTTAAGATGTCTCCCACTGACGCATCTGTCATGGCTGTGCTTGTTGTGGACAAACCTTTAAAGAAATAACTAACAACACAGTATACACAAAATACAGACGCTGCAGAGAATGCACAGATCGCCCTCTCGCTCCGAAAGTATCAAGCCAAAGGGCGTGACTTTAATAGAATGAAACATAATTAGATTTAAGACTGTGGCTACCACTGAGGACACAGAGGTCAGAGACACATAGTGTTATGTGCAACTTCTGTCTTCTGTCATTCTCTTTTTTATTGGTGCAAAAAACAAGACTGTTTATTCATTGCTCCTACATTCACACTTGTGACAGGTTCAACAGTGGCAGAGATGAGGATAAAATGCATAAGAAAACGCAGAACATAAGAAGAAAATAACAAACCAACAAAAAAACATACTGTCACATATCACACATGCATTGTAACAAACAGATGAAATAGTCAATATAGTCATCATAAATGAAATCTGTTATAGCAAGTGTTTTTATCTATACATCATCACCACCACCATAAAAATGACAATACTCACTGAAGAAATATTAAATTGGGAAAAATAAGGGATGTGTGGCAACTTTGATAATTAAATGAACATGAAAATGCATTTATATAGAGCATGTTAGAGTACAAGAGACATTCATCCACATCCACATATTAATACAGGTCTTTATGTGCCTCACATACACTGGTTGTTTTTTCACTAGTTAACCTAACATGCATGTCTGCTGTGGGAGGAAGCTGGAGTACACCCGTGCAGGCACAGGGACAACATGCAGCCTCCACACAGAGAGGCCCCAGCTGATCAGGAGATTCAAACCCAGAACTTTCTTGCTTTGAGGTGCTAACCGCTGTATCACCATAAAAGGCTTCAGTCCACAGCTGTAATAGAGTGACTTAATGCAGTTGGATGGGGGGAGGGGTTACGCTAAGTAAACTAGAGCTGACAACGCTGCAGTTAACTTTAGCTGGAAACCAGGTCTGCCTGTATAATGATCAGTGAGCACCTTAACAAAATAGCCCTGCTCAGTATACCAAAAATTCTGTGTA
>VVAS01024832.1:1544-12982 GCA_015103295.1 Ptychochromis oligacanthus
AAAAGTTGGAAAAAAAAAAAACAAAAAAAAATCTTTAAAAAAAAAAAAAAAAATTTAATTTATTTAAAAAAAAAAAAAAAATCATGTAAAACATGTTCTTCAGCTTGCATCATATTATCCGTTAGTGGAAGGAGCGCTACCTCAGCCACGTATTCACTGTAGCTGAGGTGGAGGTGATCATATTAATTGTCTATATAATCATAAAAATACATCAAAAATACATGGAAACCAGACAATAACAAGATTTAAATACTAACATGTTATTCACATCTATTTTATACATGAGCAGTCCAGCATCAAAACCATTACACATATAAACACATACATTTGTGCTCGCTCTCTTAGATCTTTCTATTGTTTGTCCACTTTGCAAATGTATTATTATATATACCAAAACATAAATTGTTGTAATTTACCATTTTATTTAACATTCTCTTATGTAGTTACAGGAAATGTAACTACTGAAAATCTTATTCTCTTTTGACGTTTGGCAAATTTAGTTACACATTTTTGATCTTCTAACTTGCTGGCATTAAATGGGAAAAAAAGCTGTGCTTTGGTGGATGGGTATTTTACATACAAATAACTGGCAGAAGACCTAAGGAGAGGTCACAGTTCATCACAAGACCAACAGATATTTAAAATGAAGATAGGTCCGTTGCAAATTTAGATTTTCATTTCATGATTATTGAAAAATCACAATGACAATATTATCACAATATCTATAGAAATGTTAAGAGTAAAATTAATCTGTAACTGCTTATTGTCTTTGCCCTTTTTTGGCAAATTAGTTTATCTTGAAATACAAGAAGTGGCTAGAGAGTCTGAAACCAGTTGTGCAAAAGTATATAAAAAGAATAATTGCAGTTATTTATAATATTATAAATTATAGGGGTATTTCATTGTCGTGACACCCCTAAATGAGAGTTTGGTGAAACTGCAATATCCTATGTAGAATGCAAATTACCAAACTTCATAAATCATAGTTACTTCTCAAATTACAGGACATAATTAATAACTTCAATCTGAGTTTGGTTAGTCTTTGAAGAGACATCATGCACTATGTAAACCCACAGCTACATGAAAAGAAATAAAACAAGCTGGCTGATAGGATATTACATAGCTGTAGTAGATTAAAACTGAAGCTGATTAATATCAAGATTAGACACAACTGTAAGAAAAACCTTCAAAAAAACAAAACTGAAACTCATCTGGCTTGATTTAGCTAGCATAGCAGCAGCAGGTGTCTTAAAGTTAAAGGAATTATCTGCTTAATCTCTGAGGACTCCATCATGAAAACATGCTATGCCTGGCGTTTGTCTGTGTTTCTCAGATACTGTTTAAGTACTTGACTGTCTTCATGAGATATTCATTCTATATAACATGAATTAGGATGTGTATGAAATAAAATAAATAGTTACTCTTTCTGTGTGATGAAATGGTTTTACTTAGAAAACCCTTTGTTGTTAAGTTTAGCATGTTAACTGTGTTTTTACAACTACTTACTTAGATTAACTGGACACATCATGCAATGGTATCACACCAGCAGTGACACCAATGAGGTCTTGGACCAGATCCATCTTCGATATTGACCTATATTTTGAGGTCAACTACATCATTTACACTATTGTAAAACATTGTGACTGAATCTTGCACAGTTGTGACACTATTAAATAGGCTAAATTTGTGCATAGACAGATGCATAAACACCTACAGTAGGTGTCTCTTGGACCACATTTTCATGTTAACAGACAAGCTCACAAAGTGATTACAATACCAGCAACTCCATCACAAATGGTTAAAATGACCTGAAATGTTACGAGAATGCGTTGAATTTAGTTAATATATTTGTCCACATCTTTTTTTCAGCTGTCGTTTTCTTAATAGAGATAAAATGCATATTGCACTCAGGATAGTAACCGTATACTCTCAATTTGATCTTGATCTCTGGAGGCTATTTTGCCTTTATTGAGACATTTCAGTCTGATAAAAAGAAGCAACTGAGTTAGTTTATTTTGAAAATACAGCACTGTAATGTTTGAAATAATGCTCAACATGGAAAATTTACATTTTGATTTCAGTTGGGTTGATTATCAAGCCGAATGCAAATTAACAAAATGGAAATGAATCATAATTCAATTCTATATTATCCCTATGGATTATAAAAGTATAAAAAAAAAAAATTATGTAGCCTTTAATATAAACGCATCTTGTGAATTAATTAAAAAAGGGCTGAATGAATAGGCAGTTTACTATCATATGTAGTTATGATACTTATTATCATTCATGGTTCGTGCCTTCAATCTGCAAGCATGCTTTAGTTTCTTTGTTCTGTTCATGCCAGCTTTTCTGGAGTAAACACCAGCTTCCTGTACCACAATTTTATATTGAGGGAGTAGCTCAGTGACACACTGTGCATTAGGATTGAGGGATCTATTTAAGACATTTTTATATACCATAAATAGGTCAAAACTATTTCCATTAAAATATCCCATAAGATTAAAGCTATATATGTTTTGGTCTGTACCTACAAGAGTACATTTACATTACATTCCACAGTATTCACCCACAAAAGTTTAATGCTGCTATCTGCAAATCTGACTCCCACACTATTAAACTTTTGCAAAATACCACTACTACTGTGTGAGTCTCGAACTATGTATGTGTGCTTGTATGTGTTTAGCTATACAGTGACACTGCTGTGAAGGATATGAAATCTTAAAAAATGGCTGGTATTGAGATTATTGTGAGATCCTCCTCTGTGTGTGTGTGTTGGAACGATGCACTTCTGGCACTGGTTCACTTTAACTGTGAGGAGGAATAAAGAAGGAGGGAATAGTGACGCTTTACACACACACTGGACACAAATAGAATGCTTTAATCTCCAGTGAAGGTGCTATACAACTAAAATATCTGACTTGTTAAAAAAGAAGGCCATGATAGATTTTGGGTGAAGGTTTTACAATTGTTTTATGTTGCTTGATTATTGCTTACCACTCCATGTTGTCAGAGAAAAATTACATGTACTTGATCTAAAAAAAAAGAAATGAATACTGCTCTGCATACTGCAGTCGTGAATAACTCAAACTGAGGTTCTATTCTTTCTCTTTTCACTATTTCCATGTTTAATTTTAATTACAAAACACTTTTTATATTTCTGTTTCCTTTAATAGTTTAACTTCAGTTATGATATGTAGACAGGATGCAAGTAGTGATCACAGACTTCTTATTGACATGTATTGTACCTGGATTAATGAATGAATTAATTTACTTATTTCTTCCTTACCCTGCATCAGTAGTAATGCAATCCAATCCAATGCCACAAACACAAAAAGTTGTGTTGAATTAGAATAAAGTTAGCTGACACAGTAAGTACTTTGACCATTAAGTAACAATAAAATAACAATTTTATATTTTCCATATATTTTCTTAACATACTGGATTGCAAGTGTTTGTGTTACTAGATATAAAAAAACATATTCCTTTATTTATCATGTTTTCTGTCTCTGTGTTCTTTCCTAAAGGTAAATGCACCAAGTGATGATGAGAACAAGCTCACGGTGAGTTTCTTTGTGTGCTTCTATATGTATAACTTAGTATACTGCATGTATATTGTACTGTATATATCAAGGTCCAAAGTTTGATTAAAAAAATGTACTCGATATGGAAGGCATTTCAGCTGATTTTAATTTAGCAGCTTAGCTTCTTATCTGCATTTTTTTAAACCATTGTTGCCACCTGACAGTAGTTTGGGAACATTGTACGTCCATGAATAGATAAAATAAGAAGAAAGAATAATGAGTAAAATGAGTATATAGACATTTAAATTTGAATCCATATAAACATTTAATATTTGCTTTTATTTTTCACAGGCTAAACCCAGGCTGCAGAGGGAAGGCAGTTGTGCTTCTCTACACAACTCACTGATGAGAAACAGCATTTTTCAGCTCATGATACACACACTGGATCCCCTCAGTAATGAAGGTATGAGTGAACAGAGTCATACACAAAACATATATATGCTTTCACAAGCAATATAATCCCCCCCAAAATTTGAAATTTTGAAATAAACACGGAAAATAACACACAGACGATGTGCTGACATGATAATTGCATTCCTTCATATGTGACACCACAGCAAATTCGAATGTCAATTTTCTTAAGATTAATTAATAGTTAATAATTCAGGAAAATCAGTCACTTTGTTTCAACATCATTTTGATTGTGTCTTGATTTATTAATTTAATTGGGTTTCCCAGACATGGATTAAGCCTAGTCTTAGACTAAAAGGAAAATCCAGTGAAGATCTTGAAAAAGGTTTATGGCTTAGGCTAAATCCATGTACAGTAAAGTAATGAACCATGCAGTTATCTTAGTGTTACAAAAGTGTTTGTTAATTTATTCAACCACCTTCCATGTGCAGTGTCCAAGTACTTTATCTGTTCTTTATTGTAGCTGGACCACTTATAAATATTTCTACCACATGCTAAACAGATTGAAAGTTCTGTTTTTTCTGTTTTAGGGCGTTTCAAAGAGAAAGCATCAATCCTTCACAAAATGGCCAAGAAGAAGTGTAGAGAAGATGGTGCCACTGCTAATGGAGTAGGTAAGTAACAGTGAATGCTGAAGCCACAGCGTGCTTTTGTCCCACCTAATAATCAACTGATAAATCAAGTAACAAATCAACTGTATAATTACTTCATTTTAATTGATGAATGATTAAGACAGCATACAAATTTATCAATGTGTTAATCTAAAATAAATAAATCAATAAATAATAAATAATAGATAATAGGCAGGCTGCAGAAGAAAAAGTTAATCAGGCAATAAAACTGTGAAACAAAACTGAAAATAACCTTTTTGTTTCATGAGAAAACTTTTTATGTCCCCTCCTTAATTTAACTGAAACAGTGAGAATGACGGAAGTTTTACTTTTTATATAATATGATTGCATGAATATATTTATGACACAGGTTAGCATTTAAAAGCTTATTTTTGTCTGGTTGGGGATTAATCTATGATTTGTTTCACATGTGGAAATTTTTCTAATTTGAATCTGATTTCAAAGCATTTTTTTTTTTCAGTCAACTGATTTTTCAGTTGATCTGTTGTCATTTAGGAAGTATTTAAGATGCACAAATGACTTTATAATGTTACACTTGCATGGATGAAGTTAAAAAAAAAAGATTATATTTTGTTTTACGCAACAGAGGATCTTTAAGTTTGTGTCTAGCTACCATTTCAAATTTGTTATTTTAAATTACTGCTCTTCTCTCAAAAGAGGCCCTCTGACAATTTTGTCCATCTTTCTCTCTTCTTCCTACCCCCAAGCTGATAAAAACATCCCCAACAGTACCAATGTTGCAGTGGAAGTTACACCACCCATGAACGGTGCTGCAGGAGGAAACGAGGTATGGCTTTTATCAGCATCCACAAGCAAAATATCAGACTTTTATCTGCTATGTCCAAATATATTTATGTACAGCATAGGCACAAATATACAATGTAAGGTCATGAACTCATCCTCAGGGTGGTGAGGAAGAAGAAGATGAGGACCAGCCTCTGAGCCTCGCCTGGCCTGATACCCCCAGGAAACAGATCACCTACCTCCTTATCCTTCCCATTGTCCTTCCTCTCTGGCTCACGCTTCCTGATGTCAGGAGAGAGGTGAACACACACTCACACACTCAGAGAGCACACATACCCACACAAACTCCATTTACAAAAAAGCTGGGAGGCTGTGTGAAATGTAAACAAAATGTAGAATGTAAAATGTAGTTGTTTAATTAAGAAGTAACAGTACAAAGGCAACATAATGAATGTTGAAAATGAGAATTTCCAAAAAAAAAAAAAAATGCTTATTGTGAATTGTATGACACCAAACTTTAAAAGGAAATTGCAAAAGAGGAAAAAATGTTTAATTTGAAAAAAAACATTTGTGATTTTATGAGGGTGCATTAGTGCAACTTTCACATCACTGAAGGAATCATTAAGGCTCTATGTATTGGTTGTTTGGTGCCATCAGATCTCTTTTTCAGGGAAGGACTTTGTGCTGAACTGCCCTACCTGCAGTCTTGACTTGATACCCACTGAAAACATTTGGCTTCTTATGAAACTAAAAATATACAAAGAGGCTCTGTACTGCAATTATTTTGCTTTTACAACTACAGCAGTTTATCTGTAGTTGTGAAACCCTGTCAGAAACCCTGTCCTGACTTCTTTAATATCTGTTTCTAGTTTCAAATCTGAAATGACCAGTTTTTTTATAAAGAAAAAAATATCAATTTCCACATATTTTGTTGTTGCATTACTATTTTTGATAAAATATATCACCTGTTCCAAAAGCCTGCCCATTCCAAACTCTGGAATTCAAAACTCTGACCATCACACAGGCCTGTTCAGAATTTACTTCTTTGTGTATTCATTGATTCACTTTGATCTTCTGATGATTTGCTTGTTGAGGTTGCTTGTTCGTTTAAACTTTTACTTCAGGCATTTGATAGCCACTGCTCCATTTTAGTTCTTACTGCTAATGACAAGATATAAGTTCACGATCAAAAATAGGTCAGAAAATGTAGATTAATGTCTAATTTAATCTTAGGCATTAGATTATTATTATGTGTTATCTTTGGTGTTATGTTTTTAAAATCTAAATATTTAATAACATTTTTAGATTAAATTATAAACTTGAAAATTACTATTTTTACTTTTATTATTTATTTATGTATTTACATTTTACAAGCGTCCTAACCTATTCGGATACAAGGTTGCATATACTGTATCTCACTATATATGGCAGTAACCAAACATGCCACTTAAATGTTTCTTTTATATATATTTATAATATTTTACTTATTGAGGAGTGTTTCTCAACACACTAATTGGAAATAAAGGAGTGCTGAAAATTTTAACAGAGGTCCACACCTGGATATTACATGCCACCCCTTTATTTGGTTTAGGGGTGTAGGGTTGTGCTTTGAATGTTCTCTACATTTTGATTTTTCATTATAAGTTTCAATACAAATAATCTCACAAAATACTGCATCATATGTACTCTATTATATATTTAATCATCATATAAGTGACGTTTCATATTATTGGCTCAACCAAAAGAAAAGTTCGACTAAGATGCTATTTTATTTTATTCTTTTCAGAGCTCAGAAAGGTTCTTTCCCATCACTTTCCTTGGCTCCATCTCCTGGATTGCTTTCTTCTCCTACCTGATGGTGTGGTGGGCTCATCAGGTACTTCACACACAACACACTCACTAACACATTCAAACATACACCTCAGAGTCTGATTGTTTGTCACATACAACAACTCTGTTGTCTGTTCTATACTATATCTGAGGCCTTTCTCATCAGAGTGCAGCTGTCAGGGTGTTAAATGTGTGACCGTGGGAGCTAATCCTGGCTAATCTGGCTTGAGCCACAGCCAGATCAAGCTGTAACACTCTATTTTAACAACACAAATGCAGAGACAGGACAGAAGGACAAGGTCACTGGCAAAGTGCACCGGCTAATTTAGATCCTATAGGTGCAGAGCTCTGTGTTAAAAAGTATTGGGAAAAATGGGATATAAATTAATCATTATGCTCTCATCTTGTCCCATGCACTCAGACTGAAAGTGGCAGTGTGTAAATATTTCTTATTGATCCCTGCAGTATATGGGATGCACTTTCAAACTGAACTTTTAGAGATATATAAAGTCTCATCATGTCATTTTTTAAATTTTTGTAATTGTTGGCTTCACATCTGTATGAGCTTCCTGGTCCCACTTCTTTAAAATTCTTCATAGCAGTATTATTACATTTGACAAATTAATGTTTTATGTATCATTTTCAGCACTGCACCAACCTGAATGCATGCCACTCCCCACAACCACAACCAGGATGTCTAATTAACTACATTTATAATTTGCAATATGCTTAAAACTTTCCTCTCTGACGAATTTTTGCTATTCCTGATACAGAAGAGATATCACTCTATCTCTGAACTTCTGTGTGAGGGGCAGGGGCAGCTGTTACAGTATGCAGCGCACACACAGACACACAAACCGTGCACTGAGCAGCAATTGTAGAATAAACTAAATGTTGTAGATGTCAGTGTCTTTTGCATATGTCATAAATAATGTGCATATGCAGTGGCTGTAACTTTCAGCGTCATGGGTATGACTGAATGACAGAGGAACAGTAATGTAAAATTAATCTACGCCTGTTTGACAGAATTCCATCACATTAACAGAGTGATGTCACGTATGGCTAAAAAAAGAGCTGAAGACTATTCTGATTTGATGTGTTTCTGACTCTCACTTATTTTTCATTTCAGGTTGGAGAAACATTCTGGATCACAGAAGAGATCATGGGTTTGACAATATTAGCAGCTGGCACTTCAATCCCTGACCTGATTACCAGTGTCATTGTAGCACGAAAAGGCCTCGGTGACATGGCTGTGTCCAGCTCAGTGGGCTCCAACATCTTTGATATCACCGTGGGGTGAGTTTAGAATTAAACAAAAATGCATAGGCCATCCATTTTGAAATGAGAATTTGTGATGAGAAAACCCAAATAACTCTTTCCAATTGTCCTTTCTATGCCCCTATCCTCCCTCCAGTCTGCCATTCCCCTGGCTCCTGTACAACATTATCAATGACTTCAAGCCAATAGAGGTGAGCAGCAATGGCCTGTTCTGCGCCATCGTCCTTCTCTTCCTCATGCTCCTCTTCGTCATCATGTCCATTGCTGCTTGCAAGTGGAAAATGAGCAAAGTTCTGGGCTTTCTTATGTTCCTGCTCTACTTTGTTTTCCTCGTTGTTAGTGTCATGCTGGAGGACAGAATTATTGTCTGCCCCGTAACAGTCTGAGAGAGGGACTCAAAAAGTTGAAATTAAGCATAATTGTGCTCATATTGACCATTACATAAAACAAACAGACACAAACTGTGTCTTGATATGCACACAATAGGGGACTGCATAGCTTCTGTACACATACAGACATATAACTTTTTACACACACACTCACACACATACACAGAAGTTGTTGATGTCAGTTAGCCATGACATAAAGCAACCTTACGTATTCAGGCTGGTGCATCACAGCCATTTAAGCGTGGCAAACAGGTCTGTGCTTCTTTTATGGAGAAGAATCCAATAAGAAGAACTCTCTTTCTAGCATGTGACTACAGTCAGTTTCTGCTGCTGGTTGTAACATTCTGAAAGCAACTGATGGCCTGTGAAAGCAATGCCAGATGGAAATGTCAATCCAAAATCATAGGAAGAAATTCAGTTCTTCTTTTTCTTGGTTTGTTTGTGGCAGCATTATTCATGCAAGCAGACATTCAGCATATACAATCATTACAGGGGCGATGTCCATTACTCCATGGATATTACTTTGCTACATCATAAAAAGAGAAATGTTCAGTGTTAATAACCTGAATGTGTTTTCAAGTACATTTTGACATTTGGGGTCATATTTGGCTGAATTGTTACTGTATATCCCTTCCATTAATATCTATAGTAGGATATATTACTGTACATGGATAAAACTGGCTAAGACTGTCAGTACATCTGCTCAAATATGTATATCCCAACTATTTTATCTGGATTTTTCACATCATGAGCTTGTGAACATGACTTCTTCTGTTATGACTGCCTTTTCATGCATCACTTCAGTGAAGGGTTGTTTCAGTATCCTGAAGATGCAGTTTGGACAACAAGCGGTGGACCAAAGATTAATGGTGTCTCTTTTATTTTACTTGTTAAACTTCAAAGTTATTTTTTAAATTACATGTTTCTGAAAAGGAGTGTTCAATATCAACAGTATCACTGCTTTTCATCTGTATTATTCTGGTGTAAAACAACTTATGTACTGTAAAACATAACACAGATTTTGTGTTATGTCTGTTAGATTTACAGGTTGTAAGCAGTTGTTCAGCTAGTGAAATAATGCTGAGTGAAAAGCATGCAGTTTTACATCCCTAGTGGTAGTAAATGGACAGTACAATATATTTCCATTCAGATGTTATGCAAATGTTAAAAAAAAAAATGCAAAAGTAACTTTTTCTTCAGCAATGAATGGAAATGTTTTGAGGAGGTTGTAATATTAAATAATTAAAGAAAAATACAATAAAGAAGTGTCTAACCTGAAAAACCTTTAACTTTCTCTTTAACTCTCTCCTTTAACTTTTTCACTTTCTCTCTGATGTTGTGAAATTTTGTTTATTTAATGCGGTTTAAATCTAGTGATTTTATTTTACTTATTTATTTATTTTTAACGAGCAAAATAATACGGCTGAGGCAGATATAGTGAGACAGGGCCTTGCTGAAACTGTAAATTAGTGTCAGTAATGTCCATCTTGACCATCTTGCACCACCTATTGCTACTAATGACCTGCCCACATATGAAACACATCAAACACCTCAAATAGCTCAAAATGTCTGATAACTTTCCCCCAAATACCGGAAATGCTCAGAAAAACAGTGCAGTATTTTATAAATTTACCCCTTTAAGTAGAGGAACACATTAATGTAAATTCACATTGTTTGCTCCAGCAGTGCAATTTTTTTTCTTATGCTGCCTGCTCCCTCTGTAAAAGCAGAGTTTAATCTGGGCAATAATTTATCAGTCTTGAAGAAATGCTAAATAAATGCACTGCAGACATATCTCAACAACACCCTCCCTCTGCTGTTTATTTCTAGCAATGCATAAGTTAGGAATTTTTAAAACTGTAAATTCCAGTGTAAAGCTGAAACAATATAGCAGATAACTAAAAGCAACAGATGGCATCCTGTTGAAATTATTCTTAGATTTTTATATTCTGTATGCTATTGGAGGCACGACACATTCATGGAAACGTTCTGTTTTACTCAGGTACACATGTATACAAATGCTCACATATTTTTGATTTTTTTTTTTCATTTTACTTTGACTTCATTAATAAATTAATTTTTTTCCCAAATAAATTTACAATTTTTTACCATAAAACCGACTCCAACTATTCCCAACTTCAAAATGTGTGTGTACTGTGTATTTATACATGTATATTTTTTTTTTTTTTGTAATTGTTAATCGAGACTAATGTGATTATAAGCTCCTGTATGTACTCAAAGTCAGCACATACAGCAGCTTATAAAACTCAGCATAATATATTTTCTCAGACTCCAGTTCAGATTTAGCCAGTCTATGCAGTATCACGTCTACATTTTTCTTGTTTCGATGGGTCATAAGAATGTGAGGAATGTATGTATGAATGAGTGCATTTAGAAAATTAATCTCAGCCAGTTTCAACACTATGAAACATGTTAAAATGGTTTTGTATTTCTCTTGTATGTATGGAATCATATATATATATATATATATATATATATATATATGCTCTACTTGAAAAATGTATTATACTGTAAAAACATATATAATTCAAATAAATGAAAATTTTTAGCTT
>VVAS01024843.1:1921-15349 GCA_015103295.1 Ptychochromis oligacanthus
GACGAGGAAGATTTAAGCAGCTGAAATACCTTTGGACAGAACAGTTTATCCCAAGAGTAACTTGGCTGCCTCATCTAAGCACGGCCAACATTCTGTGGATCAGGCTTTGGTCCTGCACGAACTGTGATTTAACAGGTGCTTTAGGAATCAGGACTATGTTTCTCACCACTTCCTCATATTCACCTTACATGTGCAGAGTCAGGAAATTAATTTAACAAGGATAAGCTAGTTTTTCACCCCCTCGGGCCGTGTGTGAATTTGTAATTGTGGCGTCTAACACTCTCTGTTCACTCATACACATGGAGGCTTCTTGTGTCTCTGCAGGTCAGTTAAGCAGAACTAACTTGTCTGTGTGTGTGTGTGTGTGTGTGTGTGTGTAGAGCAGAAATGGGTTTGGCTCTTGAACCTTCAGCAAAACAAAAAGTTAATCAATAAAATTCATTAAGATGTAATAGCTTGGACTGTTAGTCTGAATGTTGATCATTCAGCAGTTTGTGTCTTAGTATGGGTGCATGGTGTGCATGAGTGTGTCTTTGTGTGTAATGAGTATTATGTTTT
The DNA here is from genome assembly GCA_015103295.1 of Ptychochromis oligacanthus. Classification (NCBI taxonomy): domain Eukaryota; kingdom Metazoa; phylum Chordata; class Actinopteri; order Cichliformes; family Cichlidae; genus Ptychochromis; species Ptychochromis oligacanthus. Next base: position 2,480 of record VVAS01024843.1, read on the forward strand.
AACAGTCTAACTTTTTAAATTAACAACACGCACCATCTGTAGTAGTTGGAGTTCATGACCCTTGGAGTCTTGCATGGGATCAAATAGTGTAACCTTCTCAATATTAAATTTGCTGACTGTGATTCATTTCAGCTTTTGACTCAGATGCTAATGAACATTAACACAGATAGAAGAACGTCTATGTTTCCCTCAAGAGTAACCTATAAGTGACCCATTTCTTACTGTGGCTGTGGTTCAGGCTAGGTCAGTGACAAGCTAATCCAGTTATCATAGCTGCCTGCTACTCCTAACTGCACATCAACTTAGCTCCATTGTCAGTCTGAGGTCCAGTATTAGCACCTGTTGACCTTTGCTGCTTGTCGATGGACATGCATGATGCACATAACTGCAGAATCTGCACAAGGTCAAGACGATGTCTGGCGGTAGAAACCATCGGACATGCACGGATGCACATGAGCTTGTGAAGTTCTTGTCCTTTTTGCATATCATCTCTCAAGTAACAGATGTCTGCATTACCTCAGAATACATTTTTAGGCAAGCAACCACAGTAAGGAATCAACAGCGTGGTGATTTTTGTTTGAAGGCTGAGGAGCAATGATGAATTGCAATAAAATTGAAGTAATAGTGGCTGTTTTCAGGTCCAGGTGGCCAAAAAAAAATCTAAATTGGACAAAATATATCAAGGTTTATACTGCACAGTAAAATGTGTGACTAATGTTGTCAACTACAGAACATCTGGTTGTATTTCAGTGTCCCCCAAAAGTCTTATTGTTGGTTGTTTCCAAGATTGCCCTTATGGGGCCTGAGAACATTGCTTATACTTCAGTAGTGTGTAACAACTATCTAGTCAAGTGTTTTAAAAGGCTTAGAAATGGTCATTTTTAATACCATACATGGCATGCATTCATTTAATGAGAACATGCCTCCACATCATGGTATCTGTCTGAATTTATGCCTGTAGTTGCACATGCACACTATTCCTATACCTTGTGTGTGTGTTTGTGTATGTGTGCGTGTATTTCTCTTGTGAGAGAGAGACAGGAACAGCGAGAGTGAGCTTTTACGGTGGCTGTCATCTACAGGAGTGTTAGTGGATGTCCTCATCCTGGCCTGGGTTTCACCTTTGTTTAAAGGCTGCTTTTATAATGTTAAAGAGTATTTATTCTCACCAGTTATGTGACATCACTGGTGCACAGACCCTATTACTGATCCTCACTGCTGGGCTTTCTACAAAAATGTCTGGAATATGCAGGCTTGGTATAACATTTTGCACAAAAAACACACAACAGCATATGCATGGACCCGCTGATTTTCTCGCTCTCTCTTTCTCTCTCTGCTGTCAACAACTATAAGAGAAACCCAATACCAGATGTAAGCTCAAAGCTCAGGGGGTGCTCCTGCTATCTTTTACTATTATCACCTCCCTGAGGTGGAGGTCACTAACCGCCTGACCTCAGGAAGAACAAGGGAAACACGAAGCGACATGGAGAAAGTACAGATGCAGACGAAGGGTTCAGGGAAAGTAAATGCACACACACACACACATATATATATATATATCAAACTGTGTATATATATATACACATATACATATGAATATATATATATATATATATATATATACACAGTTTGATTCCCTATCATCAAATCTCCATTTTCTTTTCTTTTGTACAAAGATAACACGTGTTAGTCTCCCCACTTTTGTCACTGACACACTTAAGTCCCATCATGGGTGACCTGTTACATACATGCACAACAACACACAAACACATTTGTCTCTAGAGGTTACGAAAAGAGAGCCACAGCTGGAAGCTTGGCTCACCTTTGACCCTTAAGACGCACACTGATTTGATCATAGACAGACACACATAGCACACACATGAGCACAGACACACAATTTGCAACGACACTCGTCAAATGAGTGTTGGCTCTTTGTGCGACCATTCCTGGAGGGCGGACAAAGGTGGTTTAGTCTGTCCCCAATAAAGCCCAGCTTACTTATAATGATAAACACACTCTGCCTTATTAGAGTGAACCTCCCACATAGCTGTGTGTTGGTTTACAGATTGAGAAATAAAATGACACTGAAACATAAATGTTTATATGAAGAAAATCAGGCTTCAGCTAGCTTCGAAGCCTGCTGCTCCACTGAGGGGGGACTTGGGTTCAATCAGATTTACTTTACACACCCGCAATTTAGTCTGAATTGGAAACATGTCAGTATAGAATCCTTTAACTGAAGTTTGGCTAGATGTGTGGTACTCTTAGCCCATGGGCAGAGATAGTGATAGATAAATAATGCAGTAAGTCTTTGTGTTAAAGGCTTCCATCTGGCAACATATGACAACCAAGGTAGCACTGTGGGCGTGTGACACAAGGAATCACTGTGGCGTTGACAAATGATTTTTGGAGTTTACCTCTGTGACTGTTTGAGGCCAGCCATTTTTATCTGCCTTGTTTGGAGCTTTTGATGGAGAGTAGGGAGTAGTGGAAAAACGTGTGTGGCTTTTCAGTGAGTCATGTTTGGGTTCTCTTTTCAAACAAGAGTTCACAACACAATTTTTTTGTCTAGTGGTCACAGTCAGTTGATCCATCCAGAAAATTCCCAAGCTGCTTTAATATTTTTAACAGATTGTTAAATTTTCAAAATAAATTATTGTAAGTTTGTGGCAATGCGGTAGAAAATTATTGTCATGTCATATTTTTTAAATATGTTATCTCAAATGTCAGATGTGTACAAAATCACACACAGTATTAAACAATCAAAAGATGCTGCTGTACTTATGTTTCTCATAAGACAAAGCTCTTCAGATGTGTAAAAAAAAACCTTTATTCACCAAGACACTATTGAATTATTGCCCAACCCTAACTAGGATAGATAAATATTAATGGTAATTCACCCTTGTGGTTAAATTCTAGTAGCCATAAACAAACAGCGTTATTTGGCTGCCATCTGGCCATAATTAACTTACCTTCATTGTCCTTAGTGTTGCAGCACTGTTGACACGTGACTGATGAGGCCATGATGAAACTGTCCGGTGGCCATAGGGATCGCATCCAGGAAGCATGACTAAATGGGTGGAGGGCTGCAGAGGCTTATAGACACTATTTTGGTTAAGTGGAGCGAAGCTGTGCAATCAACAGGGATAATCCTGAACCGTTGTGTCGCGTGTTTAGAGGTCATTGTGCGTATCTATTTGTGAATGAACTTGAACCATGTTATTGAGAAGGCAGGAATTTTCCTGCTGGCCCAAGATTAGAAAAGTTTGTCTAAACATCTGAGACTAATGAAAAGATGGTGGTAAAGATGTTTATTTTAAGTCTGTAAAACATCAGCTTTATCAGGAAAAGCTCACCCAGAGTATGTAAACATCAAGATGGGTCTCTAAGCAGAGCATGTCTGGCTTACTACCACTTTAAAGCTTCAAGCAAACATTTTCTCAAACATTTTGTCTCCGCTTTGCTGATGATGGAGTCTTATTTAGAATATTTTAGATCTCTGGAGAAGGTTCAAATTGTCTTTTTCTACTCCCTCAGCAGCTGTCTTCATGATATATCGATCAAATCACACCTACTGATCTCCTCGTTTCTGTGCTTTTTTGCTGTCACAGATGGACTAATCAATAGCTTTAATCAGAACTGCTCACTGTGTCTTTCCACAAAACACACACATATACTGTATATAGGCATACACATTTTCCAATTTTCAAACAACACAAATTGAAATAATGCCCAGCAGAATAGACAACAGATTTTATTCTTGTAATTCAAAATGAATGCTGTTTTTCTCTCCCTTTCCAAGAGTGTTATAGGGAGAGGATAGTGGAACTAAGATACTAGGATTCAACTACTTTAGGTCCCTCCCAAAGCCTTGAAATAAAACTTTGTTTTACTTTATAGTACGTTTTACTTTTGGCTGTTCTTTGACGTGACAGTGGATGTTTTAAATGGGCAAGAAGGATGTCATGTGACTACACGTGTGTGGGCAACTAGGCCCAAATTATCTTGCTATGCCTGTGTCAGTTTCTCTTTTTCCATGCAGACATGCTATGAACATAAAATGCAAATTGGAAACAATAATCAACAACAAGATGCTAACCCTCAAATTCCAGGCACCCGTTTGAGCACCCGAGAAAATAAAATCATGTGGTGTGCCGGTTCAGGAAGAAACAAAAAAACAGATTCCATGATCTTTCTCCCTCTTTGTCATGTTTTTATTGCATAAACCACTGAAATGCCCAAAATTTATATATACACACACGTCTGCTTCCATTCTGGGAGAAATGCTGAAGCAGAAACACAGATGCGTCCTCTTAAACACATACTGCTGTTTTTGATAGTTAGAGGATTTTAAAATTACCCGGAGTGGTGTCCCTGAGGCAACTGTGGGCCACTCGCTCTCAATCATTCATTCTCTCATTCATCCAAAAACCCAACAGCTCAGACAGTCTCAGACAGCAGTCCCCTGTCTGAGCCAGTCCAACTCCTGTCCGTCTTTGTGCTTTACTTTTTAATTACTGTTTTCTTCTCATCTTTGAAGCAAAATTGCAACTGAAAGACAACAAATGATAGTCATTGCTTGCTTTATATCACAGACCTTAAGTCAAAGATGGTGGCCTAAAGAACTTACTTTCATGCATTGTGTTTTACTTCTCGAATAATTTGATACTTTGAGATAAAACAGAACAGTTACACTGTGTGCTCAGCCTCATTAAGTTCACAAATGTCTGAATTTGATTGCGGAACAAGGATCATTTACAAAGGTGCAATATTGATTTCCCTAATTATGCTTAAAAGGACCTATGATACTGAAAACTCTTGATAATTACAGACCATACAGCCTCTATTGTACACAGACCATTTAAATTGGACCTATTATTCTTTGTTCCAGTTGCATGTTTTTATTCACAGACTCCATTAGAGGAGTGTTGCGGATTCACAGTTCACAATAATCCTTATTTTTTATACTGGGCAGTGGTGCAGACCCTCATTTCACTATCTGAAACAAACTGCTTAGCTCCTCTCCCATAAGCCAGCTTTCTTCTGATTGGCTACAGCTTACAAAGAGAAGGTTTCAACAGCAGGTGGGTGGGTCTTCTGTGCTCACAGCCAAAGCTGTGTGTCTAAGATGACCATATTAGGGATAGCCCGTCTTTTTGATTTCATACAAAGGCAAGAGTCGAAAGAACTATTTGAAACTAATCATTTAGAGTCATGTGAAGCCTCGGGATTATTTACACATATGCTGGCTTATCATTTGAAGCATTATCCTAGCTTACAATGAGGATCCACTGTTTTAGCAGCGTAAACAATAAAATAAAGAAAAGCCCACTTTAATGGCCACAAGTTAATAGGGATGTCACCAGAACCGATAGTAAGGGTACTTTTTGATGCCAAAATTCTGAAAACGTGACGGTACTGTAGGCACCGTATGTACTGAGGCTGCAGTACTTGATGAATACACCTAACAGTGTTCTTGTCTATCCTTACATGCTAAAGAAGAAGCACGGCAAAAACTACATGTGAAAGATAGTACTAGTATAGGTGCAGCGATAGCTCCGCCCCGACTTGTTGATAAGACAGGCAGTAAGATTTGTGTTGATATTCTGAAATACCTGTTCCCACAGCTGGTGGCTAAATAAACAGTCTACTACCACCATGCCAGTGCTTTAAAACAACTTTTTAATGAAGACCTTTGTGTTGAAGTACATGGGATAATCATTGTGTGGTATTGGATATCAAGAATCGTGGTATCGTGACATCCCTACAAGTTCAATTAAAGGCATTTTTTCCCCCTCTCTGGATGGCACAGACAACATTCCTCCTTTGATCTTAACACATGACCTCAGTCTCCTTATTAGCTTCCCTGTTAGCAGTTAGCCACAATAAAATGCCTGGTATTTCACAGATATGCAGATCTGTGGCTAGCAGCTGCTGCACCAGTCAGAGTCCGTTCCGCTGAGGCCTCGGACACAGACTGAGATAGGGTTTAAATGGCTATAAATATTTAACAATAAGTAAAAAAATAGGTCTGATAAAACCAGCTGTCAGTCAGAGCCCAGAGAATTGAAAAGTGGGGACAGGCAGACACAGACACACATATACAGTACACGTAAAATTGCACAAGAGTAGCCAGGTTGCAGGGCTTTGCACAAGATAGGATCACTACCATCTAAATCTCCTGCGTCTCCTATCGCTCCACAGAAACCAGTAAAGTGATGTCATCCCTTATTGTGCTCGTCTATTGCTGTCCATCCCTGAAAACAGCTTTTTATCGCCCACTGATCTCCCTTTTAACCTCTATTCACAGTCAGCTCACAACCTGTTTTCAGAAAAGAGATGTTGAACTTGTTCTGGACCCATAGAGCCTATGGTGACAGTTACGTTCTGATGGCTAGGTTGTCATGCATTACTAAGGATTTAAATATAAAGCAATGTAGTGGCTCCATAGTGTTTACACATTTACCTAACAAGCAAAAGATCCCCGGTTTCATTCTGGGAGGAGATGCAAATTCCTTTGGGGTTGCGTCAGGAAGTCCATCCATTGTAAAAATCTGCCAGATCAAATAAGGGAGCAGTCCAAAGTAGCTTTAAATATAAAGCAACATTCTGAGTATGTGTAGGGGTAACACATAGTAACCTCATATATAACTGGAAAAACCAAACACATATAACACTGAAATGATTAGTCAAGGGATCTGTCAGAATTTTTAATTGCCAGTTATATTGATAATTTATGTATCAGGACAAGTAGTCTTTGGTTGTAGCTTCTTAAATGAAAGTGAAATTAATCCTGAGAATCCTGAGTATCAATGTACTTGGTGTTGAAAAAGGAGTGTGCAAACTGTCTGTTGATCTGTTGATCATATACTTGACTTTAACTCAGATATGACTTTTTATGGACTTGATCCATACAAGTCGGCACTACTAGATAGAAACAGAACCCTAAGGCTGTGTAACCCCAATTCGTGTTTGATTTTTTTCTGTAAAGCAACACGGTCACTCATATCACTGTTGTTCTGTTCTGTTGTTTTGAAGTGCTGAAGCAAGTTGCTCATTCAGAATAACAGATTTCTGCCAAGGTCCATCTGCTGCTAAGTTTAAGTATGAGCAGGGAGTGACAAAGTGTTGGTAAACCAACGTGGGTAAACCATTCTCTGTGTCCTTTAACATGAGATGTAGCCCAAAGATAAACTTCCTAACACACACCACATGTCTGCATGTTAGACTCCACAAGCTAAAGCTCTACCTACAGTATAATTTACTGTTACGCTTTGAGTGTGGAACATCTACAAGTGTGTCTCACTGTGTGCGTGTATACAAGTATGTATGGACATTTGTGGGAGACAGAGGAAAAACAGAGTTCTTGGTGACCATCACCCGTTATTATGTTCATTAATAGTAATAGCGTTCTTTCTTCCAAATATAGAAATCAATCTCTCTCTTGCTCGGTCTCTTTCACCTCCCTCCCCTTCTCTTCCTTTCAGAGGTTTGATGTTCCTAATCATTTCCAGCCATGAACTCCACATGAAAGACAACAAGCACTTGCCGTAATAGGGTGCTGAAAGAACGAGTGAGAGAGAGAGAGGACAGAAAAGAGGCAAGACGCTATAAAAGAAAAGGAAAGGTCAAGGGAGGAATAGGGATTGAACGAGAAGGAAGATGAGGCCTCAGTCCTCCTCATTCCCATTTTAAGGTCTCATGTTATCATTAGCCCTGTCTTTTGTTCTTCTGCCAGAAAATTTCTCCTCCTTCATTCCCTCTCCCACCTTCCCCTCCCTTCTCTCCTTCCCTTCCATATATCTTAATTGTACCCATAGTGCCTCAGCTCATTGGCAACAGCGAGTCAGGGATTGATTCGGAGACTTGAGAATGCCTAATATGAGGAATGCAGCTCACTAGAGAGCAAAGGAATGTACGACTGGAAAAAGAGAAACAAAAGTTAAATGAATGCTTTCTCTCCATCCGACACCGCGTAACCTTTAAATAACTTTTAAATCAAATAACTTCAGCATATGTGCAATTATCCGACAATGATGCATTTTGTTCACAAGCTCCAGATCCAGTATTGCTCTTTTATGGTCACTGCTGTTTCTTTAAAGAAAAATTCCACTTTATTAAGTTTGGGTATAATTTTAGTAGTTTTTGCCATTATTTACAGTGACTATAATACACTCATGCTCATTAAATAAATTTTGCAATCTGGGGATGCAGTAGCATCCCTAAAATAAGTTTAATGGAGGAAAGGTTATGGAAAATCATGGTAAACAATCAGCTCTATTTTATATAAACTGTTGCATTTGCCAAACTAGAAAAGAAAATGAGGGTGAGAAAAAGAAGTACTAAAATCAACGAAGTTCTGATTTAATTGAGAAAAAAAAAATATAAACAGGACTAGGAATAAGTGCCAGTTAAATGCCACAGTACAGTGGCCAAAGCTAATAAGTTACACTGTAGTTGCAATTGTGATATCATCATATAGTGAAAACATTTGCAATAACATTAGGCTTCTTCTTGGCCTGTTTGACTCTAGCATTGATGATGGCTTTATAAACAGTCAGGCCTGGCACCAGTCAGAAGGAAGAAGTAGATTAGATCAGGACAACTCTCTGTGTTTTACAGGTTTTACTATCAAGGCCTATAGAAACTCTTTCTCCCTCTCTTTCATGAGAAGCTGTAAAAGAACCTGAGCTGCAGCACATCCGCAGCTGTGTCCGAGAAGCTGTGTGCAGGCTCCCTCTGACACTAGCTGATGTTTTACAGAGACAAACTGCAGGGAACAGCAGGATCTATCTGGACTTGCGCCCACATCTGGAGAAGATGAAAAAAGATGGGTGGAAAAGAGAGCAGAAAAAGACTATGGCGAAAGGGATAAAGCCATGAGTATAATGAAAGAAAGGATAGAAAATAAGGTGAAAAGAGGAAAAACATAATCCAGTACAGAAGTAAGAGCATATAAAACCTGGAATGGGTCAGCTGATGTAATGCTTGTCTCTCCTGAGGTGTGATAAAAATGTGGGCAGTACAAAAGAAAAAGGTTTTGACCCACCGGTATCATTAAACATTACCCGTTAACTGACACCACCCTCCAGACAGGAGACCGCTTCTTCTCTGCATCATGAAATAATACTGACAGATAAATCTGGGTGATGTGTGCTGAATGGCAGAGGGGAGAGTGTGAGGTATGTATCTGACATCTAAGTGGACCCTTGGTGAGACATCCACTCTTGCTCAAAGAGAATGAGAGTGACAGTAGGAGCGTAAAAGAAGAGCTAAGTGGAAAGGTAGAGAGACAAGGGATGCAAAAAAAGGAGTAGTTGTGAAGAAGAGTGAGGCACATGAATGATGAGGTCTGGCTCTTTGCTAATGCTCCAGTGAGTGATCGCTCTTATACTGTCCCAGCCAAGGATGAATTGCTCTCTATGGACAAAAAGCTCCCAGCCTCAGTCCTGGGTGAATCTGATACTCGGCACACTCTTCGCGACTGTTTTTCACATCGTCCTCAGCAGGTTGACTTTTTCTCTGTGAGACTTCAGCTGTGTCTTTTAACAGATATATAGTCAGTCAATGGACTACACTTTAGGCAAATCAAAACTGGGTTTTATGTGTAACAATGTTTCATGCATTTCAAATTCAGATGCTTGGCAGATGCGTAAGCGAAGCAAGGTTGTTGTTTTTTTAAGTCTTTTGTGTTTTAACGATTTTTTTCCCATGCTAAATGCTCTGAAAGGCTAAAGTACATATCCTGGTATCTCAGATAATGCGTATTAGAAAGGAGTCTGGACTTAACATTCTTGATTTGGTGGTTAGTTACATTAACAGGCAGGCAACATTTTTTAGCCATGTTGCCTGCATGTTTTACTCAGATGACTGCATACATCCAAAAGGGTGTATTGCAAACTGAGCATAAATATGACATTCCTCATAGTAACAGTTGATTTTTGTTATCTTAGTCTGCTCTTATCAGTAAATTCTTGACTTATTTTTCTAATCTATTCTCTAAAAACCTCAGCATTTTCATACGTCAGGTGTGATCAGAACTCCCAAACAAAGGAACCACATTAGTGGCTTTGCAAGATTAGGCCCATTAACTGCAAATTGTGTATACTTAGCATTACTGCCGAAGTGAACCACAGTTCAGGCATTTACCACCTTCCAGGCAGCCATTAGTTTCTCTTTGCTCTAAAGAAATGTAAAAGATCAACATGCAAAACTGCTATTAATGTCCTTTAATATAATTTTGAGCACCATAGTGTATATTTGCTTCTTTTTCAGTGTCTGGCTATAGAGCATCACAAAAAAAGGAAACAAATCTGGGCCGTTTACAAAATAGGCCCTCTAATAACTTGACTACCCTGCTTGTAAGAATATACAAACCCAGGGAGAGACTGAGATGTCGAAAGGTACGGGCTGGTGTCTGTTTTTGTGTTGCTATGTATGTTTATCACTTCAGGATACCTCCAGTATGTACAATGAGGAATAATCAAACAGAGCTGAGACAGGCTGAGAGAACAGGCTCCGGTGTGGGAGCGATTCCTCCCTGGCAGACACCCTCGTCTGGCCTACCAGAATCCTTGATTTATGAAGACGTGTCGAGTATGTGTGTTTACAAGATTACCTTATTGGCTTTAAAACCGTGCTATTTTTTGTAAGTTGAGATAAGAACTGTAAATGCAGGACACATCAACAAATTGGAGGAGGAATTTGTGATGTCTTATGTCATCCATCTTGCAGGCCTGCGTAGTCTAAACTAAAGACTGGTGCCATTCTGTCAGATGGATTGACAGAGGAAAAATTGCTGATGACAGAGATGACCCTTTAAGCTCTCATCTTTTCAGGAGTGTTGATTTGATGCTACACATTTCAAAATGTGCTGCTTTAACAATATTGCAATGTACTCCAAACTTAAAGTTTTGTCTCTGCTTTTTTCTTTCTGCTTTGGCATTTGAACACATGGTCTCTGTACTGTATACAGTTTGTAACAGCAGAAAAGCACAAATCATTTCATCTTTGTTTTATAGCTCCCATGGTTTACATGAAAGTGAGCTTTCATAGCCATTTTCTACCACAACCTTGTGTTTGTCTTGCATATTTTTCCAGCATGAAGAATTCATACCATACTGCTTGTTTTTTTTGTTTTTTTTTAATTTTAGTGTGTGGAGAATCAATGTCTTGCTCTTCTTGTTCCCAGCCTCTTTGTAGGTCTTTTCCAGTCCAAGACTCCTTTTTTAAAAAGTACACTTAATACTGTAACCCTTGAATTTCATATAAACCCAACAAATTTAATTATACCTCCTCTGTTGCCTTACTTACGGTGGAACACCCTCTGTCTTTCACTTTATGGAGGCAGACCTTTTGGGGTAAAGATAGAGGTGACAATGCCGTCACCCTATGACCAAGTGGGCGGGCATGGGTGTTTAAATCCCTTTAATTAGATTTAGTGAAAAGGATGGGGTCATCATGTACACAAGCATGTGGACAATGGTCCAGCTATCATCTCCACAGGTGGCTAATCCATCACAGACAGCCAGGAAGATATGATGAACATTCAGACATGAACCTAGATCCCAAAGATAGCCTTAGTCTCACCACTGTAGTATATAGGAAGCCCCAGCAATGATGTAAGACCCCCAGGTGTAAACACAGACCAGAGAAAGAGGTACAGTATGGCCCCTCAAAACCACAACCGTCTGGCCATGGTAATGCAGCATCTAAAAACCGTAAAGGGCCTCTACTAATATTACCATGTTTTAATTTCCTATAGGAGCAACAGTATGAGTGAAGGTGGTAGTGTTTCTGTTCAACTATAGCTAATAGGTAAGTGTAATGATGAAGACATGTGTTGGTGGGATGGAAGGAAGACGAACCGGATGTCTGCTATGGTGGTCCTGTCCTCTGTGGGGTTCGGGGCCAGAGCCAGTTCAAATGCAGGATTCAGATGTGTGACAAAATCATTAAACAACAAGCACAGACATAGGAAATGTGTCTTTTAGTTCTTTCTTTCTCTGATTTAAATAACCTGTATACATGTTAAAATATATAATTATGTTACTAAATAAGAATAAGAAAACAAAATAAGGTTTTGAGAGTACTGTAACAGTCTTCATTGTACTGGGCATTGTAGTCATGCAGGATAATTAATAATAATAGATAATGAGCTTTGTTAAAAGAGAAAATTATCATTTTATGAAACATAGTCATAATTTAGTCATAATCATTATAAACAGATACTTGCATATGGATATGCAGAATCGGAAAGTAATGGACAAGATTTTTGGTACTTGAAACCTTTTGCTTTCTGTTTATAGTCTGGGTTCTGGATTTGCTTGCATCCATGTGGAGAGCAAAAGATGGATTGCGTTCAAAATAAAATTTTGAAACCACCACCTATCATCTGACAATGATATAGCTTTTTTTCCCCTTTGCTTTTTGAAATTTGGAAGCCCTGAAATATTGGTCATTGTTAGACTAGGTGTTAGGTTGGGTTGTAACTTCCTAAATATGTTCTTATAAAGGTACTGCTTATTTCTTTAAAAAATCTCAACAACTTATAGCTTAATTTTCGTATTAGATATTCCCAAAATCTGACATTAAAAACTGTGTACTACTGTGATTTATACAAGCTACCTTTGTCAGAAAAAAATAGAAACTGTATTTACATCAAAAGAATATGTATTTTGTTTATGGAATCAAAGATTTTAAATGCTGTATTTTACTGTTGTTGATTTACTGTAAAAGAAGTGACTGCATGGCAGAGAGGGAGTGATGTCATAGGGCCTCCTGGATCTTGGCTTGCCTTCAAGGCTTGGACATCTGAGCAAGAATGTTACTTTTAACAAGCACCATAAATGCCACCAAACAAAGTTATGG
>VVAS01024871.1:4942-23868 GCA_015103295.1 Ptychochromis oligacanthus
AAAGATGGGTGCGTCGGGTGGCCAATGTGTGTCACAAAATGGTGTGTGTGTGTGTGTGTGTGTGTGTGTGTGTGTGTGTGTGTGTGTGTGTGTGTGTGTGGCTGACTGTTCAGCTGAACTTGATTTCCCAATGCCTGCTGCTCCGGATACCACAAAAACATAGCACTGCCTCCATTGTCGGCCTCCCAAGGAATTTCCAACCTCTCCCATTGCTTGATTAGCAGTTCATCCAATCGCGTGATCCTCGCTTGACTGTCAGAGTTTCCCCATGCGGAGAAAAACACATGTTGTTGTAGCTATACACGACCCTGAATTACAGAACTTTGGAACAGCATGTTGTCTCATTTTCCCTCCTCAGATATGGGGAACTAAATGGGAAAATCAGGAATTTGAAGAACACGTCAAAAGTGTAAAGGAACGCAGTGTTTTCATTTGCACAATGACCGAGAATACTGTAGACACATGCCTACATGCCCACATTCACGAAGCCGCTATCAATCGCTTAGCAACTGTTTGTCGATTTAAATGTGAGCATTTAAGACTGGATTAAGACAAGTTAAGCTTCAAAACATGTCTCTGCTGAGCTCTGCAAGTTCTCCACATTTCTCTATTTTAAAGGCTTTTCTTTCTCTTCTCTAACTCTGATTTACCTCGTCTTTTCAACTCTCAATTGCCCTATCCCGCCAACCATCTGGTGCCCCTTCCCCACTGAGCTGAGTTCACTACTAACAACCCACAGCTGGGCTCACACACGTGCACACATGCACTTAGACCCACATCCATTTATTCTAAAGTTAGCAAAGATGGCCAGCAGCAAGTGATTCCCGAGTCTATCTCTTAAATGTTTAGCTTAGGAAACAGGATGGCCCGAGGGTTGTGGGTGGCACAGGGTGATGTTGTCCCACTGTTACTTAGGGCTTGTTGGGGTTGATCGCTGGCAGATGCTGTTTGTGTAATGGCAGAAGGTCAGAGCAGGGTAAACCAGAGGCGACAGGAGAGCTGCAGATCTGCAGAATGTAGAGTAGGCTTCGCCACAGAACATAGAACAGGTCTCTTCAGTCATGAGCTGAGATCCAAACTCTGGTTCCTTCTCCTGTCAGGACCTGAGGCCTGGACACTGTCAGCCACTGAAGGAACAGACACACACATACACAGACAGCATAATTTAGCTGACTGAGTCCTTGTTTGAGGCCTTTCGCACCTCTTAGAACCATTTCCCCATATCCAAATCTAACGTGTCATGAGGCTAGAGGATTAATTGTTAATCTTAACAGCCATCATTATCTGGAATAATTTTAAATTCTTTCAGTCTCGCCTTGCCAGCACATGTGGTCCGTCTGTTTGACTGTTGAGGAGATCCAGAACACTTTCTTTCTCCCCAACTTCACCCGTTTTCTTACACTCACATTTTTTCTTTCTTTTCTTTTTTGTCTTTCTTTAGGACTCTGTCTCCCTCCTCTTGCTTCCTGGAGCTAATTTTCAGAATGATTTCATGGCCGCAGAATGTCCTAATTGCGGAGAGCTGGTCTCCTTCGCTGCGGGGCTACTTTTTAGGCCTAGTAGTTCAGTGTGTGTGCGTGTCTGTTTCGGTGTGTTTGTGTGTCTGCAGAAAAGGAGGGAAACTAGGTTTTGGGGTGGGTCACAGAGTTTTAAGGCAGGGGTACCTGTCATTTTGATGGACGTCTGAGGGACCTGACTGCCCTTGCGCCCCTGACCTCCTTCTCCAGCTCTCCACCACGCCAACATCTCACTCTGTCAGACAGTTAAACCCAGGTGGGGGGGGGGCAAGATGTGTGTGAGCATGTGTAAGTGCCAAAAAGCGACATAGAACAGGGGCTCCTTTATAGAAAACCGCCCTTAAACTCTGCTCATAATGTCTCAGTCAGTGCCATAAAGTAACAGTGGGCTTGTTTTGCATGTTTTGGACAATATTCTGAATTCCCACTTGATAAAATCAAATAAGAAGTCCAGCTATTATCTTCTGTTTGTAATTATGTCATTTAGAGGCAAGTCTAAGTATTCAGTTCACTTTTTCCAATCGCTCAGTTTGAAAGTAATGAGTTCTGTCTCGCAGCTTATGCAACAGAGTATGAGTTCGTACGTGTTTGTTCATGTGTGTGTACTCTGTGTTACACGCCATTATTTACAGACGCTCTTTCTAATTTCACACTTCACACGCTTTCTGTCATCGTCTGGAAATAGAAAAATGAAAAAACAGGCGGGCAGCAGTTGATGAAAGTGAAATTGAAAAATGAAACAAAGTCAGGTCGCAGGGAAAGAGAGAGCGCTGTCGATGGTTTAGCCCCCCCAGACGCGTGATGGAAACCAATCACTGTGGAAACAGCACAAATCAGCAGACCGCATCGAAATCCTCACAAACACGCACATGCAGTGTGCGTGTGTATACGTTCACACATATATAAGAACAGTAACCTCAGTGTAGCTTTTCCCGAGATCTGTGCAGTTAAATGAACACGATGGGTTTCCCCAGCTGCTCAGAGGTTCCCATTAAACATCCACAGTCAATCTGACACAGATGCATGCACAAACATGGAACCAGCACACCACATTAACCACTCCACTGTAGGCCTTGCATGTATCTCCCTATGTGCTTTTCATTGGCTGCCTTTTCTCTTTCTCAACCTCAAATCTGCTTGAATTATTTTCCAACTTTTGCTTTTCCCCTTTTGTCTCTCCTCCTCCTTTCGTACCAAACATTTCCCTATTAGATGGTTGTAGCAGGCACTAGTGGCCTAGTGGTTGAGGTCCTGTGATGGGGGAGGGTTGGCTGTCCATGTCTGTGCCTGACAGGAACGGAGCTGCCTTTACACTGTCCAAACGGGCCGAGCCGTCACTCCTGATTAACCCTCGTGCTGCACAGAGCCACGAAGTCAGAGATCTCTGGAAGCCATTATTCAGCCAGTCAGTAAGTACCCTGTCCTCTCTCCTCACCCTTTCAACCCCCCCACCGCCCTCCCTTCAACTTAATCACTCACAGATGAGGAGCGAGAGAAGGAGGAGGCTGAGATAGGAGAGCCAGGGGGTGGAGTCGTGCCTTAATCAGCAACAAGTGCGATTGATTCCTTTTTGTGTGACTTTTCATTCCCATTGGTAAGAGAACACACACACACACACACACATACACTGACACATACTCAGTCACTCAAAACAGGGCATTTGCCCCCCAAAGGTGAGCTGCCATGTTCTGTGAGAGCAAGACCTGCCTCACAGGAACAGGAAATGAAGGGGCAGACACATATACTGGCTGCCTTCTGTCACTGCGAGTACCAGCCTAAACAAACACTCACATTCACAGTGGCCTATGTCCACCATCAGCTGGAGCTTGTTAAGACTGAGACTGCTGGGCCAGCTTGTCTTTGTCAGAACTCTGATGTCACATACAAGGTGATGTCTTAGACATTTTCATATATGTGTGTGTGCATGTTTGCAAGGACTGGCAGCAAGGACACTGAGCAATGGTGACACGTCGACCCTGGGCCCCCGTGTTTTCCTACTATCCCTTTCTTCCGCAAGTCACTACCCATGATGCCTGCTGGGTGGGCAGAGACTCAAAGAGGGAAACTTAAGCCTTCATGAAACATATACTAATCAGCCACATGGTCACTAACAAATTCACAGTTAATAAGGATCAGCACAAAAAGCAAACATACCTTGCCTTCCAGGCAAAAAAATGTAGGAGGAGCTGTATTTAGTCGTCATTAGAGCTTGATACATCTTGATACATTAGGGGTAAAACTGCTTTTGGAGCTGCTGTGTGGTGCAAGAAAACCGTCCTGCCAATATTAAAACAGCAGAATGAGTCATTTCTGCAAGTGGTTTGCTTACCTCCTTCATCAGTAGCAGAAGCAGAACTAGTTGAAGAGCCACAAAGTCTAAACATCAGGTTGTTGGAGTGGTTGGATGTAACAGAGTAGAGGATTCTGGCACTAATTTACCTACCTCCAAGGTGGCTGGAAGAGACGATGAAGTCTGAAGATGTAAAAACTCATAAGTAACACAAGTAGTATATAGAGCAGCTTTTTTGCTTGACCGACTTGCTTCATCTTGTGGGATGACCCTGATGAAGGCCACATGCCAAAATAAAGTTGTGCTATATACTTGGAGGAGTTGGATGGTCAGCAGACACTGGTATATAACACAGGAGGTTTCTGCTCACTATAACAAATTTCCCTGTCAAACAACAGTTAAACACTGGCAGACAAATTTGCCACCGTTAAACTGTTATTTCACAGTAATTACTGTAAAATATTCCATTACATTACTTTGCTGCATAGACTGTAGATTTTGCAGTACAATACTATCAGCTGTTTGGTTATCATCATACTGTTATTTTAATGTTCCTGTTATCTCCATAAACATGTCATTACTCTAAAATGTCTATAAAAACACCATTGCTCATGGTGAATAATCAGCATGTCTTCTCATCTTTCTTGAACTAATTATCAGCTATTGCTCCTTGAGCTGTACTGCAATGGCATCATACTGTATTTAACATATTTGCAACCACACTGAAGATGAATGTTGGCTGAAGATGATTAATCACTACACAAGTCTCAGTCATGGTGGCCTGTTGCTAGTTAAACTTTAACATTGTTCTCTGGCACAAAAACACTGGAAACCAGCTTACACATCCACATCACTCAATCTCTAAACAAACTAAAATTTCCATTACAACGCTGCTTTACAGTCCCGTGAGTCTTTAGGCTTAGTGAGCAGATGCCTCCTCAGTGTTGCTATATTTTATGGCTACATGTTAATTACTTTATGTCGACTGTGTGCTAAATGATGTTGTGGGGCTTGATGGAGCAAGAATTTCCCCAGATGACTTTTGGGCAGACTCAAGCAAAAGGGTGAGACTCAAGTTTGAAGACTGAGAAACAAACAAACAAAAAAGCTTTATTACAATGTAATATTGTACAGTAGCTTGATGCTGAACTTTTTTTCATCAAGGGCATCAGCATTAGCAGTATTCAACTGTATTCAAAAGGAATGGTACTGTAATGTATTTTGAAGGTAATTTCTTACTGTGTTTGCCTGACACATTATAAGTAAGGGGGATGGGGGTGGCGGTGGGGGGAGGGGGGTTAAAACCTTAATTGGGGTACACAAAAGTTTTCAAATCGTTTCAAACAAATGTCCTAATACAGTCACATGAAAAACAAAGTTTTCACAGGTATCTATGCAGTCCCGTACTTCCACAGGAATTAAGAGCTTAAGTAGCAGTCAGGTGCTGCTACTTACCCTTACTTACTCAAATGCACTGTGTTAATTGATCATCAGCCATGGTAACCACCTCTGTAAAAGCAGAAGTTTTGGCAGTTTGTTTGCCTGGAGCATTCAAGGGTGTGTTAACAAAATGCCACAATCTTCCCAGAAGTGGACATTCCAGCAAATTCACCCCAAAGTCAGACCATGCAATGCTCAGAGAAATGGTAAAAAACCCAAGAACTACATCTCAGACTCTACAGGCCTTCTGGAACAATGTCCTTTGAGCAGACGAAACCAAATGGGCAATGTTTGGTCATAATGCACAGCACCATGTTTGACAAAAACCAAACACAGCATATCAGCACAAACACCTCATGCCAACTGTCAAGCACGGTGGTGGAGGGGTGATGATTTGGGTTTGTTTTGCAGCCACAGGACCTGGGCACCTTGCAGTCATTGAGTCGACCATGAATTCCTCTGTATACCAGATTATTATAGAGACTAATGTGAGGCCATCTGTCTGATTGTTAAAGCTTGGCCAACACTGGGTCATACAACAGGACACCAGCAAACCTACAACAGAATGGCTGAAAAAGTAAAAGAATAAAAGTATTGCGATGGCCCAGTCAAAGTCCAGACCTCAACCTGATTGAAATGTTGCGACGGGACCTTAAGAGAGCTGTGTATAAAGGAATGTCTGCAATCCTCAATGAACTGAGGCAACATTGTAAAGAAGAGTGGGCCAAGATTCCTCCACAGTGATGTGAGAGACTGATAAAATCCTACAGAAAACAATTACTTCATGTTATTGCTGCTAAAGGTGGTTCTACAAGCTATTGAATCTCTGGGTGTACTCAGTTATTCGCAAGACTGGATAGAGTCCTGTGAAAACTTTTTCTTTCACATGACTGTAATTGCACAGAGACATTACCAAGATGGTAATATCTGATAGCTCCAGCTGATTGGCTAGCCTTGTCCTTAGAATGACTTTATATTAGTTCCCTGCTGTCAGCAGCAGTTGGTGAAAAATGCCGCCTAACCTTAACAAAGTAGCATATTTCTTCCAAAGAATACTCGCTGGGAGACAAAGACAGGGAGATTTTGCAGGTATTTGGGCCCATACCTGATAACCACAGAACTGTCACATTACAAAATGTATTTATTTTCCCAAAAGTCATGTAAAGGTTTTGAAAGGTACCGATAATGGCATCCTGTCGATAGTGGTGTGAGATCAGAAAAAGCTTACACGTGTCATTGCTTTGTTTCAGAGACACCCCACAGGATTATATGATGATGGATCAGGTTTCCCTCTCTTCTCTACCTCTCATCTTCTGCTGTCCCTTCCCTTTCATGTTTAAAGTGCTGAGCCCAGGTGCAGAGCAAAAGATGCATTTAACTGTGTATATGAGAAGGAGAGACACCCACAGAGAGACAGAGAGGTGAATGAAAACATTCCTCACCTGTCGTGGACCTGAGTATGGTTCAACTGACAGCTTATAAAGTGTGACCACGAATCCATTTGTTGCTCTTTGGGGGAATGGTTCAGCAGTCAAAGAACTTTGAGGCAGGAATACTGAAGGAGAGGGAAAGAGGGGGTGGACATGAGAAGAGGAAGTTACAGAGATAGCAGAGGAGATGAAGGAAGACTGTTTGTCTCCCAGTTCTAGTCATTTAAAAGCTACGGTTGCATCACCCATTTTATGTGTTACACTTCATTATCTTTAGTACCTGACCACATCTGAATCAATCTAGTTTCAAACTCCATCTCCAATATCCCCTAGATACCTCTATGGAAACCCATATTATTCACTATTGCCAACATGACATAGGGAAATGCTCAGTATGTGTGTTTTTTTTTTTGTTTTTTTTTTCAGTGTAGTAATAAAGGGTTGTTAACTGAAACCAGCATGTTTTATGGGAATAGATTTTTAAATAAAGGTGTGCTTTTTCTTGTGAACTGAAAGAATCAATGTGTTGTATTTCATTTTACACAGCTACATTTCACATGATGCATGCTTTTGTACAAGCCTGGAAAATCAACTTAAAGGTTATATATTGTGACAAATTGAAACTAATAAAAAACGCTCTCTCTCTTTCCCTCTGGGGGTTAGCGGGCAGACAAGGTCCCTGGCTGCCATGGGACTCACTGGCCAATTAGTGCAGAATTTGAGCACTGTAACGAGCCTGGGAGGAATAAGGGGAGCTTGATTACAACACCTAAACCTTCCTGTCACCCCCAGCCAGCAGCCCAAATGTCTCACTGACAGCCAAGTCACAGCTGGGGATGCTGGTGTAAAATAACACAGCCCACACAGCTCTCTCTGTTCAGTACAATTTGTGAATGAACAGGCCTTGATGTGAAAACAGGCTAGCCATTTATCTAAATTCTTTCAAGCATTGTTTGAATTTATTACAATACTACGATGAAGACTTTAAATGTATCTTTCAGAACAAGAGACGTTTTGAGAGCACTACAGACAGAAAGCGGGAGTGAGGGAAATATACAAAGCATAAGTGCCTGGTTTTTCCTACATGCCTGTTCGTGCTCAGGCCTTCATTTGGAATTCATGGCATAAAAACCATAATAAACCATGAGAATGAATCATTCAACAGGCCTGATTTGCTTGCCCAAACGTAGGCTTGGAGTTTATTTGTCTCTGTTGACATGAATGGGTGGGAAAGGCCTGGATTCAGTTATCCCCATTAGAACAGAATTCAAGAAAATACAGGACACCTGTGGCTTGGGTTGTAGAGCGGGGTTGTCCACTATATTGCATCCCTGGCTCCTCTGCATGTCAAAGTGCCCTTGGGCAAGAAAGTGAGCGTCAAGCTGCTCTGAATAATAGGCGTGACAGTAGGTGTATGTTGTAATGTCCTTCCCAGAACAAAGAAGGTTATTTAAGCCACAAGTTCAGACCATTTACTATTTTATCTTTGGAAACAACATTGTAAAGATTTGCCTGTTTTCCCTTTGAGAATGTTTTAAACCAACATCACGTGTTTCATAAAGCCTACATTTAATTCTGGATACTTAGTGACCACACCATAGCAATAAAATGAAACAGATAAACTAGCACCTCTTATTAATTAGAGAATAAAAGCTAAAAGTAGGGTGCCCCAGCTTCTTAAAGGTTATCTACTAATAGCTCATACAACCGTGTGAGCCAGCTGAGGCCCAAACCCCTGAAAAATCCAGGAAAAGCTCTGCCGGCTCATTGGGGAACACTGTGCCCTCAAAACGACTCGACCTGGCCACCTCAGATGTCATCATGTTCCACTGTAATCCCGGTATGATACCGGCACCAAAGGATTCTGTTGATGCCAATATTATCCTCAGTGTCAACTCAGATCTGCCATCAGCCTGCTCCTAATGCACAGTGACAGGAGCCCCACTGCGAGGACCCCACTCTGTCTTCTGATCGGGCAACCAGATGGACAGCTCAGCAGCAGGAGGGGACCTGATATCAGTGTCAGCAATCAGATCTCACCCTCTGAGAGCTTGGTTGTGTGTGTGTGTGGGGGGGGGGAGTGCACAGTGCCAAGTGATTGTTAGGAGCATATGTGCTGATGGCAGCCGGAGTTTGTGTTGAAATGAAGATTAATGAATAAGAGACTTGAATAAGTCTGTATGGACGAGACTGAAGGGTCAGTGGACGTGTGTCAAACAGTCCACAAACTTGAGTTTGTGTCTGCCTTCTGTATGTCTATTGGCTGGTTTTTAAGTGTGTGGTTATACACACAGACGGAGGTTATACTGCATCTTTTCACCACCTCTTGTCCCACAGCTGTGAGGTGCAGATTGACATGAGAGAAACTCAAAGCTTCACTATAACCACATAATTCAACAAGTCCAAAGTCTCTTCTTCTTTGTGTGTGTGTGTGTGTCTTGGTCTGTTGTGTCTCTGCATGAAAAAACAAAAGTGGAAAATGAGAGATGACTTATTTATTTATATATTTATTATTTTGCACGTGTGCATTTGTAACAATTTCAGCATCAAATTCACAAACTGACAAGTGAAATGCCTCGGCTTAGCCACATCTATCAACAAGGAGAAAGAAAAAAAATGTCTCTGTCATCAGGAAAATATGATGGGTGTAGCTATGACTGTGATGTACACCTTGCAAAGAATGACTCAGTAGAGGCACCGAAATAAAATTACAGCCAAGCTGGTTTGTGCAGTATCTTTTGGCAGATGTTAAGCAAACAATAAATCAGAATCATGCTGAATGATCCCCAAAGGAAGCGAAATGTTGCTACAAGGCCAGAGAACATAAACTGTAAGGGTGCAGTAAAACTTTAACTCTCCCACAAAAGTTTTGTTGGTACAGAAGTGGAGTTTGTACCATTTATTAGGGAATAGTAACAAACAACAGCATGATGTTTTTGGATAGGATACCACATGACTAGTGCTACTTTACTACCTTTGACCTTTAACATACTGCATGAATTATGCTGCAGCCGTTGGCTTTTGTTAAGGTAATTAGAAGCAATAGGTCCTCCAGCCTAAATGACCATATTGGTCACTTGTTCCTACTGTATATTGTAAACCACTAAAAGTGTGCTGGCGGCCAGAAACATGTGATTCTGCTGGAGCAAAAATAACTAACTAACTCTTTAATGCTGTGACTGTGCTTTGGTAAAAATTTGGTTAGGTTTAGGTACAAACACAATTTGCTTTGACCTTCATAATGATCACAGGATGGTTTAAAGTTAGGTACTTTGTTAAGGTTAAAGTACATTTGTCATCTATGTAATAATAATAAAGGTGGGGTTAAAGTTATGGAATGATGATGGTTAAAAGACTGTTTTCTCAAGTCCATGCCATGTAGCAACTTCAGTAACTTCAGTGAAAAGCTAGCCAGCCAGAAACTGCAGTTCCTTCCTTCTATTGGTTCTTGGGGCTGGCTACAAAAGTGAGTCAATTCCCAATTAGAAATAAAGAAGTAAACATGTTTACAGCCTGATGATATAAAGTTGGTTTTGTCTCTATAGCTAATTCCCCTCTTTATAACAACTGGGTGTGATCATCGTAAAAAAAAACATGGATGTGGTTTCTGGCTTTGAAAAATGAAGCCATTGCAGGAGTGCCTTAAACGTGCATTCTATAGCTGTGGTTGCAAAAAGACTCCTGGTCCTTTAGAAGTCTATGGGAAAACGGCTTTCTGTCTTAACCTCGGTAAACACTTTCCTGCTGAGTTTATGGGCTCGGTCGCTCGTTCTGGGTCATATTGAATGAAAAATTGAGTCTATTTTGTAAATCTTGGTCATGCTGCGTTTCAAAATGGAGGACGATCCATGGTATGATATTGCATGCTCCTTGGCTAACGACTTGTCAATCACAAGTCAGTAGCCAATGAGCATGCAGCTTCACAGTCAGACCCGCCCCTCATTGTCATACCCAGTTTTTTTGGAATCAAGATGGTGACAGCTTCAGAAAAGGACTTCAGAAACCAGTGGGTGATGTCACAGTGGCTATGTCCATCTTTTATAATGTCTACTGGGGGTGATGGGTGATTTTTTTCTTCTTTTTTTCAACTTACCATTTAAAATTTTATCGAGGCTTACTGGCCTGATTTTTTTTTCCAGCATCCCATTTAATATCGAAGTGAATTAACAGTGCAGCTTGCTAACAAAGTTATCTAAAGTGCTAGCATTACATGACAACTACCCAGGTCTACTCTATTGTCCAACTATGTTCACTTCAAGCTAAATAAAATCGAGAAGGCAACACCCAAGAAGCTAAATCCAAGGCTTCAAAACTGTAGCACACGAACCAACGGATGATGTCACAGTGGCTACGCCTATCTTTTACATAAATTCTATAATCCATACCAAGCACCATTTATATTTAGAGTTTCTGGCTCAAAAACATCACCGATATTTTATTCATAATAGAAAGCAATTTTGCTTTACTGGGAACAACTGCTTATTCACGCAACTGTTCACCCAGTCAATCAAGAGGCGGCCGCGCCATGCATAAAATCATACAGATGAACATCAGATTCATTTAATATTTGGATCAAATATTAGAATGCAGGAAAAGATAAAAAACAAACACGCCCCAGTCAGAGTTTAACCATGGCAGTTCTATAGATACAACAGCCTTGATGATTGATGATTGTTGGGTACAGTAACACAGATTAACCCCTTTTTCCACCTGCGGTGAGCAGAAAAGCTTCTCACATGCACAACAGCAAAAGAGTACATTCGATTCCACTACTGTCAGCAAAGGCTGGTGTTGGTACAGGCTTCAAAGACTCGAGAAAGATCAGATGAATTTTGATTTCTAATTGGGGCCTGTAGATAGTTTGATCACTACTGGCATCAGACACCTTTAATCCATGGATGCAACCAAAGTCCTGGCTGATGGTATAGTGCTGTGCCAAATGTTATCTGGGCATATTTCACAATCCGTTTGAAAAGCTATTGTTGGTGACCATGGACATCATTCTATGGCCATAATTTACTATCTTTTAATGGCTGCTTCAAGCATGACATAGCAAAACGTTACCAACACAAGCTTTGAAATAAATCCAACTTTCACGAAGGTTTAAATGTTCAGTTTTTATTCAAACCATCTTACTTTTTGACCACAGAGCTTGCTTTACATGTTTGTTTCAAAATCACTGAAAATTACTTCACATGTGGGATGACTTGCAGTGGATGTAGGTCTGCTGGAGCTTCCAGTAATACTGAAGCTGCTGTCGTCTGCCTTTTAATCATAACTATGAGTACAATTTTTTATAAATTTTTTTCTGTGGATGTGAAATTTAAATGTTCACAAGTGTTGGCAGTTGCAAGGAAAATAAAAGTACTGCTTGATGCCTGTGCTGTGTGCAGTAAATGCTCACCACAATGATTAATATTACAGCCTCTACAAGACAGTTTGTCTCATATGACAAAAGACAGTAAACCAAGACATCAGCAGAAACAAATGGCCAACTCTGGGGACATAAATAGCAAGATGTCAACACTCACAGTAAGACCCTGACAAAAGCGTTATGAAGCCACGCAACATAATTATGAAGTACAGATGTATAAGTCAAACCTCCCCACCCTGCTCCTTCATTCCTTATGTGTGTATTTTGAGTGGGTAGTGCGTGTGTGCCTCTAAGAGCTCAGTGTTTGCTCTCTTGTCTTGCCTTTCAGCTGGAGCATTGATAGATGTGACAAGGCGAGGCAAGGCGAGAGGGAATCTAGTCTTTTCAGCTGGCTCTATTGCAAAGAAGCAAGGGAATGCAAGTCCCCCCCACCCCAGTCCCATCTTGCCTTTTTGCCCGTTCAGTCAAGTGGAAGAAATCGGAAGTCCACTCTCCAACAGAGAGCCAGGAATAGTTAAGAAGCTGGTTCTCAGTGACCGTAGTAGCTGTCGTTACTTCAGGCTTCAGGTTGAGCCATAAAATGCATTAGGATGAATCTCTCTCAGCTCACTTTTAGCCCTAATAAGTCAGATTTGGTGTTCAGTGTCACCATAACTTACTTGCTGGCCATGATGTCTTCTTTCTCCTGGTATCCAACAGATAATCTATTACTTTCCTTTTCCCTGTCTTCCCTTTTTGCATCTCTGTGGCTCTGGCTGCCTTTGCCATCTATCTGTCAGTCCAACCATTTCTTCCAGCATCATCTGTCATTTCTCTTGTCACTTAAATCATCCATCCATCAGACAATCCATTTTCAAGCAACACTCTCAGTGTATCCCTGAGTCATTCATCTGTCCATTCTGTCTTTTGTGCATTGTGACGCTGTTGTGGCTGCTGCTGTGATGTTGACTTCTCTCTGCTGAAATATGGTGACAGGTTTAGAGCAGAAAAAGTTCCAGTCGGCAATACACCTCATGTGCTTTCACACAGATAACATCAAACACACCTGTGTGCCTGACAACACACAAACATACATATGGAAATATGTTGTTTCCCATGACCTATGTACCTGTTGTTTTCATCTTACATGCCAGGTGTGCTACTGCTCTTGAATAAGATCTTGAATAAGACCTCCTTAGACAGTGGAGAGTTTCAGCGTCAACAGGTTGTGTAACCTCTGTGAAATGAACCACTAACTGGGCGAGGTAAATGAATAGGGAGAATGAATTTACTGTGTGTGTGTATGAGTCAGTGTATGTGGGCATGTGTGTAAGAGGCTGTGTGTATGTGTGTGTCAGTCTATACATCGGTTTGACAGGGGGTTAGAAGCCAGGGGCCTCTCTCGAACTCTTTTTAGCGAGTGAGTGAAATACAGGCCTGGTTGTCAAGGTGACAGCCTTTCACCACGCACACACACACACACACACACACACACACACACACACACACACACACACACACACACACACACATATATCCCTCTCTTTCTTAGACACTTCATCCACTTTGTATTACTTCATCCTGAGTGCTAGCTCTCTGCTTTTGTCCACATTTCATTTTCCAAAATTCTTCTCTTCTTCTCTCTCGCTCTCTCTGTGCCTGTATGTCTCCTCACTGCAAGTTCATACTTGGTAAAAGCTCTCTGCACACACAGATCAACTTGCCTCATGCTCAGGCAAGTTTCAACACTCAGAGTCCTTGGATCTGCTGGTGTGAAGCAACCGTTTGGTGCAGTTTTGCCACTCGTCCAGGTGAGGGCCAGGTGCTGAGAGATGAGGGAGCAAAGTGAGAAATCACACAGAAAAGGAAGAAGAAAGAGTGTATGATTAGTGACAAATGATCATTTTTTATTCTAGTGTTTTGTTCTTCAGTCATTTGTACCCATCCCCGTCTGCTCAGCTATTTGTCAGTCACTTTCCCTGCATCGGTGCTCTTTATCACTGCTTTCCTTCGTTTGTCTGTTTGTTTGACAGTTGGGAGGTCTCCCACCATGCCATACTTGTCAAAGCCTGTCAAAAACCTCTTTCTGCCCTGCGGGTACACTCACACAGACCCACAGAAGATAGACAGATAGAAAGAGATGGGGAGAGAGAGAAAGACTTTTTTTTCTGAATGAACGCACATGTGCAACAGATAAGCTCTTTGCAAATATAGAGGAGTAATTTAACAGTCATAATTCTTCTAATGAGCAGGATTCGGGGAAAGCAGAGACAGTAAGCCATTGATGGCTCTCAGTCTGTCCATGGAGCCTTCCTGCTTTTACTACAAATTAAATATATTCCCCAAATTCAATCCTGTTAGCTTACAGATTTAATATGTTCCAATAACTGTCATCACAATGGCTGTTTACAGCTGCTTGTTGGATGCAGCTCTACTGTCTTGCTTCTAGTTCGCTCTGAAATGGGAGTTTATTGTAGAGATGCAGGTTGATTTCTCCTCCTCAGGATGGACAAGTTCTCTGTGAATGCTTCCATGTTGAATCATAGTCACTTTAACCAGCAGAAATAAAAGTCCAGATTTATAATCACTGATGCAAATCACACGCACATGATTTGAAACACAGGCATGCTTCGGACAGGATGTCAGATTACCACCAATTAAACAAAGTCTAACATTTACGTCAAGAACTTCTTTGTGGACTTGCTTTCTCTATTACATTAAATTGATCCCTCTTGTTAAAAGCTCTTTGACTTTTAGTTGAATAGCTGTCCAAAAGCAGGGAAATATGAGAAAATGAAAAGAAATGAGACACAGATTTTGTCTTTTCTCTGGTCTCCACTGTGTTGCACTCTTCCACACAATAACACAAACCGAGAGAATCTTTCAGATATACTGTATCAAATTTTTTTTTAATGCAGAATAAATTAAAATCAAGCATCAAACTAACAGAAATCTATGTCATTAGTAGCTAGATTAGGGAAGGGTTATTAAAATAACACAGTATGTTTGTAAATGTATATATTTCATAAATCACACTTCTTGTTCACATATAACCTAAATCCCAGGGGCGAGCTGTGCCTTTGGGAATCGACTGACTGAGAGACTCCTTCATTAATCTGAGGCTTCTGACAAATGTCTGTCGGCAGCTTAGGGGGACTTCCACACTTTCTGTGTCTGGTTGTGTTTGAGAACAAAACCTCTCATTAACGCAAGGCATAAATTTTGACACGGGATCTCTCATCAGTGCCTGCCTTGACATCTCAGAGAGTCTCACAGCTGACTCAGGTGTTTCCCTGTCTGAATTTCAGCTATACGCTCAAAAATTAAAGGCAGGCGGTTACACACTTGCTTGCATTCACACTTCCACCTAAGTACACAATCCTCACTAAATTACTTTAAACTTAGACTTAAAGAATGCTAACCTGTCTGTGGAATCTGCGGAGTGTAAACAGTCCATGTCGATAAAGAACGGATAAACAAAAGCTTTCAGTTGAAGGTGTTGACAGTGAAATAATAGAATCTGAAGAAGAAAAAAAAACTAACTGCTGACATGTTTTCATTGTGTCTGATACAGTTTAACAATTGTTGTTGATGACAGGCAGGTGTTGGTCTACAAGTTTAACTAGGCCTGGGTAGCTGTGCCTTTGGTTCTTGGTAGTAAAACACATAAAAGTACAGAATAATGATGAGAATCTGTAAAACTTAAAGTCATTTTGCTATCCCTGCTTATTCATTTTTTGTGACTTGAAGGCATCACAACAAGCTGCACACATCGTATTACATTTTAATCACATATGCACTTTATACATCCAGCAGAGAAAGAGCAACATGATGATTCATCTGGCATTTTCGGAGTGGATATTTGAATGAGATATCCCTAGGCTCAGCCTGCCTCGCTAAAAGATGGACAGTATGTGCACTGATGGAGTTATATCAAATATGGGTGGATATACATATATGTGCTTGCATGTGTGTCTGTTGCTGTGGGTTTGCTTCCATGTGGGTTCAGTTGCACATCCCAAACTTAGACACTTGATATGCCTTCTCTTTCTGGCTGTTTTGCTGTCATGCTATGGCGTGACATGACTTCATTTCTTGGATATTCCCCATGCCACAGCATAGCCTGGTGATCACAAGAGGGAGAGATCTGTATCTCCATAAATCTACCACACTTATGTGCGCAAACAATACTAGATAAAGTTTGCGAAGCAGTTACACACAAGATAAAACAAACGTCAAAGGCTTTCTGCTGTCAGTGTCTCTTTACTTTTCCCTTGTGCCTCTCTTTGTTCATTTTCCACTCCATGATGAATGACTGCTGTTATATGGCAGTGTGCGTGCATCTGTGCTTGCATGTTAAATGTATAGATGCTTGCATGTATGTGCACTCCTTTTCTGCCTTCCTCTCCCCCGCTGTTGTAACAGTTGCTCAGCTTTCACTGACGTCCCTTGGAAAAACATCACACGTGTTCTCCTTCCCAATGTAGGAGTCTCACGGAGCTCCACACGCCGGATTCAGTCATCACCTCCATTGTTTTGGCTTATGTTGTAAAGTGGCTCATCTTCATTCATATTTTCATGCCTCAATTATAATATTATGCTGATTTCTGACTACCATCCTGCTGTATTTTGGGACTCCAGGGGTCTTGAAGGTGCAGGAGGTCCCATCTCCCACTCACTCTCACCAAGAACAGATGGCCCTGGCTGGGCTGGACTGCGTGAATGAGCCCCTATTGTCTCTGGATGTAGCGTAGCCGCCTAGCCCAGATGGCTTTTGTACCTTTTGTGTCTATGCTGACTTTCTGCAGAGTGAGACAGTGTGTGCTGTCTGCTCCAGTGGGTGGTAGCCCTCTGCTCGCTTTCATTAGATTCATTCAGTCTCTGTTTCTTTGTGTCTCATGTTCTTGTTTTCCAATGAGTCAATTCAAGTCAAATGTGTTTTATTGGCATGAGGCTGAATTAAGATTACTGCCAAAGCAAAGTACACATATAAATATATATTACTAGTAGACGCCTAATTTTCAAAGATACCATGTAAAGCCAAAAGTATGTAGGCACTCAAAGTGAAAGCCTGAATGTTATATTTAACTATTAAGCATTTCTTTCCAAAACTAGGCTTTTCTGTCATCCTAAGCAGTAATAGTGAGATCAGGCACTGAAATTTGGCAATAAGGTGTGGTTTGGTATTGGTGTTCCTGTTTATCCCGGACTGAGATCATAGCAGTATGCAGGCCAGTAACATTCTTCTACAACAAACTCTGAAAGCTACTTTTTTTGAGCCCTAATCTGTGTGTGGAATCACTGACAAGTTGCATCAGAACACTGCCTTCTCTAAACAAAAAACAGCTGTTAATACAGCTTTCTAACATATCCTTGCATCTCGTAGTGGTGTAATTTTTCATAATCGGACTTAAGGGGACTATCCCAAGCCATATACAAGAATAAGAGCCCAAAACCAAAAGTACTCAAAAGCATGCAGATAAATGTGTGTGCATAGTCTGATGTCAGATTTAGCTCAGTTCAGCCTGAGCTCTTGATCCATGTACCTCCTGCAGCTTTTTAGGCCTTATTGCATGATCTCTAGCTCTAGTTTGCTCAGCTTTCATGGAGACAGACTCGCTGGCATGAGTTCAGCTTATGCTTATTAGGCTATGACAATGTAACAACAGTTTTATTCACTGCTTAACATGCCATTCACTCTTTATTTGGAACCTACAGCACGTCTCCAAACCTATACAACATGCTGTTTTGTTTAAAGGGCCTTAGTGGCATTCTGTATTTGTGGTGTTGGTTGCTTGTCTTGTTGTTTAAAGCTGCACTTTTTCCCCATGCTCAGGCTTAAAACCACACTTATATACTAAGACACACCCATACACACACACACACACACACACACACACACACACAAAAAGATCTGAGTTGGCTAGATTGACAGTTTAGTTGATGAAGGCTCTGGGAGATTATCGAGGTGATCAGACTGTGTAGGTATCTGTCAAGTGAGAGAGATGTAGATAACGCTCACATTGTATAACATGCAGGTGTATATCGATGCATGTGTGTGTATGTGTGTGTAGTTTGTCTATGTCATCTTCACCGAACCGCAAAAAGTCACATCAGCGCACCACCTCCCTTCTCCACTCATTCCCATCTAACGGCTAATTTACTGCTTAAATCAACTCAAACGTCTAATGAAGCTGCACATCTATGTTAACACAGACCTCAGGTGACCCAAACATACATACACGCCGCTGTTAGTGTGCACTGATCTCATCACAGGGAGGCATCATGTGTTCCCTCATGCCCGAAGGGGCCTCTGCAGCACGATGCTGATGCGTCAGAGCACTGGCTAAATCCCTGCCAGAGAGAGTCAGCCTGTCTGCTTGGCAGGCTGGCACTTCAGCAGAATGTATTTACAGCAACCTCTGGAAGAAAAGGATCTGATTACAGCAAGGAATATATACAACTCATCAATCAGCAGGGAGGCAGGGAGGGCGAGAGACAACAAGAGGCAGACAGAGAGAGAAGAGGAGGTGTATGGTTCAGTGTTGTGGTTTTACTGGTGCTCTTAAACCTTCACGCAGACGTGCATAAAAGTGCGCACACACAGACATTCACACAGTTTTTTTTTTGTTTTTTGTTTTTTTCTGGCAGGGGATGTGGGTCCAGAGAGCAGTCTGGTGTTTCAGTTTCAATCTCCCTCTCTGCCCAGATCAAATACACAAGGCAGCAACTAAACATGATGTCACTATCCCACAGCTGTCCCTACCACTCAGTGCTACACTCACACACTACGCGCATATGACTGTGTGTGTGTGTGTGTGTGTGTGTGTGTGTGTGTGTGTGTGTGTGTGTGTGTGTGTGTGTGTGTGTGTGTGTGACGCGCCCGAGGGATGACA